>SCDY01000919.1:0-74608 GCA_004143825.1 Drosophila micromelanica | reverse complement strand
TTAAGTGCCGAGAGTTTGTGTGTATGTGTTAAATGCTGGGTTCAGGGTATCTCCTAGTCGGGAGGTCCCGACTAGAGCAATCTTACTTGTTTTTAATTAATAATTAATTACAGCATTGCACACTTTTTTGCAGCATAAAATTAATTTGTGCCACTACAAACATGTGGTAAATTAGACACGATTACATTGCATCTTGTGGGATTTATGCGGAAAATGGGTTAGTTTTAATTCTATTTTTATTGCTTGTTGTTGTCGTGCTTGCCACGACACGTGCATGCAAATTATGCAACAGCAAGAGAAGAGAAGGCTAGAAAAGTTAATAATACATTTAGTACATGTACATGTACATATATATCTATGTATATTCTTCATGCAGAATTCAATGTAAATTAGCTATTGGCTTATTAAATCACACTTGTGGGAATTTCATATGGGCATGCTTCAGTGCAGCACCTGTCCAGAAAAAAATCATAATAGATCAATTACATCAGAGCACAGAGATTATTTTTGAATTAATTTAAAACAACATTGTGAACATAATACAGAAGACTCGTTTAAAAATGTTTTTATTTTTTGTTTTAAACAGAGATCTATGACTTTTCAATTTATAAAATAAAAAAACTTTTTAAAAGTAGGTAGCTTTTAAGATCCCGAAATTTAGTCAATTTAAAGTAATAATAAAGATACACAAAATTGGGCTTGGAAGCGAGCTAACTGTTTAGGCAAACACAAGTGAAAAGCGTGCTGCTGGGAACGTGTTAAGCTCATTATATATATCGCCGATTACCGATAAGGTCTTGACTTGTGGCAGCCTCTGCTGCTGCGTGTGATAATTGTTGTTTTAAAAAAAGTAAAAAGTTAATATGAATTAAACAAATAAATGCTTCTCAGGCAAGACACAAATACAAATACACAAAAAGCTGACACTTGAACGAAAGCAACATTGAAGAGGAAAAGCAACAACAACGAACATCCAAAACACTTAAACAAACGAAACGAAATGAAACGAAATGAATTGAATTGAAAAGACGAATAAAAAGAATTGTTTGGCTGACAGGGCGTATGAGCGTTTTATTTTGTATACCTCTTTGGTGGGTATTACGCATAAAAGCAGATATATGTGTACATGTCGAGTATTCACATTCGTAATCAGTATGAAGAGTCGAGACGATAAAGCTCAAATTGTCTCCATATAATTTAGAATTGTGCACATCGGATGACTATAACATATAGCTTTATCAAGGTACCGCTCCTGCATAGATACATACATATATGTACATATGTATATATCATAAATATAATATATATTTTATATACATCGCACTTCTGTAAGGGTATTTGGTCTTCGGCAACACGCAGATAACTGTTGCTGATTTTCTTTCTTTCTTTTTTTTGGCACGCTACGTGCGCAGAACAAGAGCAGACGTAATTTGTACACCCAGAGGTGTGCGTGCGTGTGTGTGTGTGTGTCAATGGTTTTGGCAGCAAACAAGATCAACTACAACAGCGCATCATGAGCTGGCCAATGCTCTCTATCTCTCTCTCTCTCGCACCTCGCTCTCTTTCCCTCTCTCTTTCTCTCTTCCACTGCCTGTGGTCAGTTGGCTAACTAATTCAACTTGAACTTGACTTTGAGCCGTCAGACAGAAGCTGCCACAGAGGAAGGTTGCATCTGTATCTTTGCGCTGCTTGTTGCTGCCTGCTGTTAGGTGTCGGCTAAAAATACCCTAGGAGACAAGTGTGTTCTGCTCTTGCTTCCTTTTGAGCATCAAAAGCGGAAATCTAGACACTTTGCCACTCAGCAACCCAAACAGAAAGCACTACAGTAAGAACGGTGGCGCAATACTCTGTTAAAGGTTTATTAAAAGGTTAAATCAGTTTTAATGATTTTCAATAACTTATCTTTATTATTGGATAATTTGTATGGTGGCTCTAAAATTGCTTATCCAACTTTAACTATGTTTTGTGAAATTTTTTTAAACACGAGCCCGACTTTTGTAGTCCACCAGCAAACCTTGTTGACTTAAACTGTGAGAGATTTTTATTAATTGGCCAAGATATACATTCAAAGTTCAAGGTTTGCAGAGAGACGGCCACTGCAGAAAACCAATATGCTCCTCAGTTTTTGAGCAGAGTATACAAAAAAGACAGCCAAGAATGTTCGCCAACCGACCCTTACCTCAACCGCAGTGCGTCTCAGTGCGCCCGGAGCGCTACGGCCGTGCTGTGATTACAACTGCTGCGCTTCTATTTCGCTGTGGTCACTTCTAATAATTTAAATAAATCAGTTAGCAAACACTTGGCCCATGCAGCGCCGAATCAAAAATGCGGGGCAAGTAGTTGACTTAAACGGTTCGACATAAAAAGCGAAAACCCAAAAACTGTTGTGATTATATAAAGTGCAACAAAAACAACACAAAGAAAATACAACAAAAGTTACACAACAACAATTGTGAACACAACCAAATATTCGCATAATTCAGTTTGTTTTAACTAGAGTGGAGATTTTTTTGCATAAAATAAATTAAAAGAAAATACTACAATATTGCTTTTTTTAAAAAGCCTAATGAGTTTTATACATCCCGACGCGAGCCTAATGGGAACCGAAAAGCGGCTGGAGCTGGGGGAGCCGCAGCAGCACTTGAAATCGAGTGCCACAAACCACCACAACAATCAATTCATAGAACCCCCGCCTCCGTCGCAGCCAGCGCCTCTGCCACAGCATGAGGCTCGTGCCAGCAGCTCGCCACGCGATAAAGTTGAGATCAAGATTGTGATGCTCAAAGTGCAGGTGATTCGCCAAATCCACTAAAGTTAATATTAAGCTACTACGTCCGGCTCTGAGCTCTGGCACAGTCAGTAAATCAAGTATTAAGTGCAGTTGTGAATTTATGGGAAACTTTTTCTATTAGACCAGTAATAATGTGGTTAATTAATAGATGTATTGCGCCAAAGGTTATTGAACCAGTTTTCGCGAGCATTTTTGAAAATAATAATTAAATATAATATATACTTCAGAAATTAATGTTTATGGTTAAAAAAATATGCAATATATTTTACAAAAAAAAATTGTGTAACCCCCCTACACCATTATTTATATTTAATTTAATATATTTTTTAAATTTAGAATTCCAAGTTTTCATTTTTTATCGATTGTAATTGTCATAATTAGAATAAATAAAAAACCAATTCAAAAATGATTCTAAAGGAGGTTACATTTTCCATACAAAAATAAAGCTAAAGTTGAAAATAATTTGACATGTAAAACATATTAACTTTTTAACACCCATAACTATTTCAAAATTGAGCCGATTTTCACTTTTGCTTGCAATTTTTCATTTAAACTTTATGCACTTTTAAAAATAAAAAGTTTTGGGGGTTTTTTTGGGGTAAAACTCATGCCAACAACAATTTTAACTTGTGCGATTTTTAGAAAACAATTCAAACATGATTTCATTTAAAAAATATCGGATTAAATTGAATTGCAGAATTGCTAATTTTCAACGGATTTTCATGATGCAAATGTGATTATGTAATTTTGAAAAATTGGATCCTGAATTGCTGTAATTAAATTATCCCCTCCAGAAATACGAAACATTATCTGCGCACTTTTCCCAAGTTTTGCTATTACCCTTCAAAACCAAACGAACTGCGCGGATTTATTGCTGCAACTTGCTTTATTATTATAGTATTGCAGTTTATTGCTGAACTTGAGCACTATAATCGAGTAGGATTTCGCAAGGCCACAGGATAATTCCATATTAATACGAAAAAGGTCTTGGCGTGTCTGTAATTGAATGTGCCAGCTGCAATTTACTTTGAATACGAGCAGACAATGGCATTAAAGTTACGCTGTTAACTAATTTGATTTCAAACCAAAACCTTTAAACTCATTAAATTGCTGCCAACTTTTATTGCTGTGTTTTGCTCGACTTTCACATATTCTCTTTTTTTTTTTGGTTTTCGCCATAAAAAATATTTACTTTTTCTTTTACACGCTACAAGTTTGTTGCCCACGTGGCGTATGCGTAATCTAATTTGCGTGCAGCATGTGGCACAAACAGATTTTTGTTTTTGTTGATGCTATTGTTGTTTTTGATGTAGCATGCGCCCACAAAAGTTGTTGTTGATTTATTAAAATTTATTAGAACCCGCGAATTAGATTTGTAAATACATAAGAAAACAATAAAAACCGCAGGGAGTTAAATTTCAGTACACTCTTGAATAACTTAATAAATAAATCAGCTAATTGAACGGCAGAATGCAAAATGAGCCTAATAAAGGTGATATACATTTATTAATTTATTTATAAAAATCTAAAAAATTAAAACAAGTTAAAACTAATCATTTATTTTACGGGATTCTCAAAGTTGTCACGCTAGTGACTAAAGCAAACAGAAAATTTGAAAACAAATTTAAAATTTAAATATATCTTTATAAATATTGAAAAAAATTTTAATTTAAGTTGTATTTAAGTTTAATTTATTAATTTACCATTTAAAAATTGTGTAGATTAACTTTAGCCACCAGTGTGTGTTTTATTTAATTTCGTTGCGACAGTTAAAATAAGTTATTGACCCCTAAGTCTTTATTGAATATACGTAGATATTTGTTTATCTTTTAATAAGTTGGGCTTTGTAATGCTAACTTTTTTGTCTCTGGAAAACCGCTTTCCATGCGGCGCCATGCACACAGTGACACGTGCGTCAGCCATTTGGTTTTCTATTTGCAAATTGTTGGTAAACTGTTTGGCTTTAATGAGGTGAAGGGGTTTCGAGGGGATATTTATTTGTAGCCCATGACAAATACAATTGTTAGGCAACACGAAACACAATTTGCATTTAATCGAAGCAATGGAATTAATTTGCTAGCCCATAATTATTAATAATTGGGCGTTGCAATAACAAATCAGATGAGACAGTGCAGAATAAACGCGTACAAGGGTGAAATGGGTCTAGTTGAATCAGCGAGGGACGGAAGGAGGAGGGACAACAGCTGCGTGGAGCTGCGAACTTCAAAGCTTCAACTTCGATTGGGATCCAAACACGCAACACGCAGCGAAAGTGAAAAGCGGCCACGTGACTTCGGGCCAAATTTGAAACCTTGGTCATGAATGGAGCTCGGGATTCGCGTTGAAAAGCTTTCGCTTTCGTTGTCGAGCTCGGAACTCGCGGCTTGCTGCTCGCTGCTCGGAAAATGGCAAGGAAAAGCCGAAGGCAGCTAGCTTTGACTCGCTTTGGTCGCTGAGCTTTTAGCCGCATTTCGGAAAATCAGTTGCGCGTTGGGCGAACGGCAGCACGAGACAAAATCTTTGGCCAGCGGACGCCGCAAATGTCCTATACTTTTATTGCCATCTAAGCGCGTTAATAGCCACTGTACAGAGCTGGCCTAATTTCTAAGACATTTTCTGAATGAAAATGAAAATAAAAAGACATGTTTGAATCGGTTTCAAAATGTGAAGATATAATATTTGTGAAATAAGAGAAATATTGTCCAATTTGACAGCAACATTTTACCATAAATGAAAAAAACATCATAAGAAAAACTGAGTCCTCGTGACGTATGCGCAATATAAGAAACAACACGTATACGATGCGTTGATCGCGAATATTGCCTATTTTATTTATTTTTGTCGTGCGAAAAAAATCATAGAATTGAAATAAAGTGCCAAACGGTTTGACATACTAACTTGGCTAAGATTTGGCACTTGACATAAAAAAAAAAACAAAAATCAAAAGCGCATAAATATATTTTATAGTCCTTTAAGACGCAGCTGTGGCTAAAGTTCTGTGCGTGCGTGTGTGTGTGCGTGTGTTAGCAAAGCGAAAGTGCCGCCATTTGGTGGAAATGCTGCCTATTATTGACAATTTAGCGGGTTAAAAGGAGCGCCGGCCGCCCTTCATTATGCTCACGGACACGGGCAGCGGCTTCGGCGGCAGCGGCAATAAAAGCAATGTTGGCATTGGTCATGGTCAGGGTCTGTTGGGTAGCGTAACCAGTGGCAGCAACAGCAACAGCGCCGGCAGCGGCAGTGGCAGCGGCAGTGGCAGCGGCAGCGGCTCCTCTAGCGGCATTGGCAGCAGCAGCGAAAAGTTGACAACGCAAGCGACTCGCAGCGATGAAAATCGAGTCGCAGATGCCGACGAGGACGAAGACGACGATGATGAAGACGAAGATGATGATGATGATGATGATGAGGATGAGACAACGGTACTTAGCTTTAACTAGATATTGAGCGTATATCAACCCTGCCCCTATATATAAACATCTAATTAGAAAACTGCCTTCAAGACAAATTGTGTGGAACTTTGATAAGTTTTGTGCCTCGCTGGCTTAGGCCACGTCGAGTAGGCTAAGATTAAAAAAGCCTAGCCACATAGCACAGCTTTAAGTTCGCAAGTATAATATTTTTATTAGCTCTGCTTAGTGCTAAGGGAAAACATTTTTGCTTAGGTTTTCATTTACATACCCTGTAACTATTAAAATTGAATGAAAATGTATGGGTGTACTGCGTTTGAGAAAACAATTCTACTGTATTATCTAATATAGTGGAGTGCAGGGTATCTCGTTGTCGTGTACACACCAACTTATTCGTATCAGCAATGGAAATCTTTTATAATACGCCGCCAACTGTAGCCTGCATGACAGCGCACAATTAATCAAATCTTTTTAAATTATTCAACAAATTATATACACGACATATACGAATTTTAACCCAACCTGGCCCCCCTCGAGATAAACTGAACTTTAATGAGAAGGGCTGAAAAATTGCACATAAAACTGGAAAATTTTAGGCAAAGTTTTATAAAACTGACCCAGGCAATAAATTTAAATGCCCGTGGCTTAAGTTCGCATAAATAAATAACTACACACACACGCACACACACAGATATGTGCATGGTGTGTGCTTTGTTATGTTGTTTACTTTGAACTTGACAACGCGCCTTTGGGACTGGCGAGGATATCTGCGGACTGCCATCTAAAGATATATTTATTTTTTCAAAATACATTTCTTGTTGTCCTTGTGCCGCAGCAATACCTTAATTTGGCCAGGATATCGCAGCGCAGCGCAGCTGTATTGAATTTTTAATTAAAATTACTTAACTTTGGATGACATCAGCAAAAAAAGAAGGAAAATAACTAAACGTGCTCTAGTCGAAAATGCCTGGCTAGAATACACTCTACATCCAGCTGCGAGCTTGACTTAATTTTATCTTGTTAATTTCAAACTTTTTTTTTTCTCAAATTAAGCTTAAATTTCTGCTCGTATTTGCGCGAATGTGTGAAGAATATTCAATTTTCCTAATCCTCAAACTATTCTACATGCAATAAATACAAACGCGTACGTTATACATATATATATATATATATATAACTGATGAGCGTGTTTACATTATTTGCATATTGCTTTGGCTGCTCTGCACTGAAGGAAAAAAAACACAGAAAAATACAATTTGCATAATCTTTTGAATGTGTGGGACTTCGAGGGCAGTTTGTACTAGCTTTGAAGAGCACGTGTAAAATGTTCCCCATAAAAGTTGATATTTTGCGCACATTTCTAATGAGCTGCCGAACTAAGTAGGCCGCACAATCCCCAGCTCTGGATAGGGTAGGTAGATACGTACTTTACCCAAACCTCCAGGGGCATTATCGGTGAAATGTTATCAGCTGTCGTTCAACAAACCAAAGAGCTAGGCAAATATTATGCCTGCGTTGACATCGCAGCCCCTAATTAAAAAGGTTATCGCCAAGTTTTAACAAGTCGCAAATTGTTTTTCCCTGAAATGAAACATTTGCTAAATAGCTTAATATTAGAAATGACTGCCAAAGATTGTGACGTCACAAATTCAAAGGCTTGCATGTATTTTAAACATATACGGTCACTCTAACTAAAATAAGAAGAGAGAAGCAGAGTTCGAGTAAAGAACGCAATATTAAAGCAATAAAAAAACAGACATTATAATTATAAATTATCCTCTCACAAATTGCAAATGGCTTTGAACATTAGAAATTATTGAATAAAATGGCAATTGCCAATGAGCCAAGCACATTGCAATTATACACAAATGTGGAAGGGTGAATATAAAAGCAAATTGCATATGAGGCTTGCCCGGATAAAATATTGTGGGGCATTTGTTATGCTAATTGCGCATTCGGTGAAGTTTTACGCACTGATGCCGTCCCAAAATGTTCCAAGCAAAGTATGTCATAAAAGGGAAATGTGCACACGCTCACACTCAAACACACACACACACACACAGTTAAGCACACACTCATGGCCATAAAGATAGAGGCAACAAATCTAAGCAAAAAGGGACTCTTTTATGGTACAAACAAAAACTTTTATTATCAATCCTCAAAAAAAGAAAAAAATAACAGAAAATCTGTGTACAAAGCGAATCTGAAACATGTTGCCTGTGGTCCGGCTCTTGGCCTAGGTCAAAGTTCGTTAGACCTAAAGAGTGAAGCTCAAAATTATGCAAATGTTGCAGCTGACTGAAAAAGGTCACTCGACCAGCTAAGCTTAGTTTCCAAAGTGTTTGTTAATTATTTTCAAGTGTTGGTAACGAGGAATCAAAAGGGATCGCGAAGATTAAGCACCCAACCGGAAAAATAATGAGATACATATTTTAATTAAATTTGAATTGTTTTCGATTTCAGCTTCGTTCGGGGCTCACTTTTGTTTTTTTGAACAGTTGCTTAACCCCTGGACACATTGTTCATTACGTTTCATTTGCATTCGCGAATTTCAAGAGTTTTGAACCCCGCGGCAGACATTGAACTTAAGCCGAACGGGGTCATAAGGTTCAGGAACTTTAATTGTTTAATTAGAGTGAGGGGCGCTCTGCACGAGTCACACAGTGAATAAATCTTAAAATGCGGCCCTTTTGCAGTGGCATTTGGGGAATTTCGTCTTTAATCAAGCGTAGACACTAAAAAACGCTTTGAAGTTTACGCAAAACAATTTCAACTTAAATTTGCTGCCACAGCGGGATAAGTTGAGCCGAAAAGCAACGCCTTCTTTTCTATGTGTGTGTGTGTGTGTGTGTGTGCGTGCCTGTGTGGGTGTGTGTGCAAGTGAGTGGGTGTTATTATATAACAAGTTGCGTATTTTACTTTGCTCCCTTTTCTGACTTTTCGCCCTTTTTTCGTTAATCAGCAGGATTTTTGTCTGCTCGTGCCACGCATCTGAAACTTTAATCACTGTGCCTGGCCAGCGCAAATTGCGGCAGACAAAAGAAATTGAGACCAACTTGTATATCATAAGGCGCAATGCATAAATTATGCTGTGATACTTTTGTTAAAAAAGCAACAAAACTGACAGCCTAACAAAAGCCGAGCTAAGCCAGACTTGCATGAAAATATCGATATAAGTTAAGGTATCGATAAATTATGCATTCATCTGCAATATTAATATAAAAGGCAACACTATAACTTAGCTTTGAATCGAATTCTGTTTTCTCTCTTGTTATTTGTATTTATATTTAAGCTCTTTAATGAACGCGTACGTGCATTTGAAGTTGACGCTGGCAGAAATGTAAAACCTTTGACTGTTCCGAAAATAAATTGCTATAATTATGAACTCGAACCATAAATGAAGCAAAGCAAAACACTGGCAAAAGTTTTGTTCAATAGACAATACACTTGGACAAATAAATGCCACGAAATAGCTGCCAATTAATTGATGCTCGTTTAACCAAGCATGCTCCATACCCGCAGGCCAGCAATAAATCTCAATTTGTGCTCAGACGGTAAGAGCATTAAATGGCAATTGAGCTGAAAACAAAGCACAGACAGACAGGACAGCACATTATGAGTAACACTCTCCCAACTAATTGAAACATGTCATAAACATTTATATTGCATACTTTTCAGCGTTGCTCTGGGCAATTCATGAGAACATATATAGACATTGATAATAGCTATAAAAAGAGAAGAGATACTTATTTGGCACGCTTTATTAGCAGCTTCTCCCCAAAGTATTAATTACGGTTAAGTAATTTCGAAGACGGAAAATCTTATTTATCAAATTTCAATAAAAACACAAATTAGAAAGCTGACTAAACAAATTTCAAATTCGATTTCAATAATTGCAGAACGGAAAAATTAAATTTACATTAGGCTGTGCTGGCAAATGTGTATACTGCACTGTAAAAAATATTTTCGATCGCAAATAAAAATGATCAGAAACATAACTAATTAAATAAATGTATAAAAATTATAAAATCACTAAATAAATGTATACTTTTATTCACTTTATATTTATGTGTTGACTATCTTGCAATTTAAAATTTGTTTTAACACCAAATTTTGTATTGTGTATGTACATAATAAAAACGCAAAAGCTGTTGGCATTTTGCTTACAATTTGATTTTCATATATATTTTTGTGCTGACTTTCAAAAATGTTGCGGCATATGCCACTTAGCGTTAATTCTAAAAGGTCCCCATTGATTTATGGCTTCGGGACATGCAAATCAAGTGAATTAAATGACTTAAGAACTGCATACGAAAGGATTTACTAGGCTGCGGGAAAACTCTTCTTCATCAAAAGTTATAAAATATTTTATGACTAACCAAGCTATACTGATTTATAGTGTTTGCATAGAATATAATTAAATGATAGCCTCACGTGTGAGTATGTCTCCTTATTGGCTACTCTGAAGAGGGACAATCCAATTTAATTTTTCATGTCTGTAGATCTCCGATATTCGTATTCAAATAGATATGAATATATAGTTAGTTTTACAGCTAATGAAAATGCTACCTACTTTGTGGGGCTACTGGAGATATTCTTTCAAACGAGAGTCAATCTATACCCGAATTCAAGGTCAAATGAATCATTCCTCATCATGGTTGGGCCAAAGGTAGAAACATTTTCTTGTTTACACAGGCGCGAAAAAACTGAAGAGGAGAAAATACACATAAAAAAACATTCGCATTTGACTTGTAAATTGTGCGTTTTACCGTTATTCTTTTCGTTTTTCCTTTGCCGATTTTGATTTCCCGTTCAGCGCGTCTTTAATCAACAATAACAAAATAATCAAATCTGAGCTGAGACCAAACGAAAAGCCGCCCAATTGCGGATTTCTACTTATATATACATAAGTTGACGACTGCTTGGGTGTTTAGGGGCATAAAAAGTGTGGCAAGGGGCATTTTCTCATTTTGCATGTGTGAGTGCGGCCTTTTACTTAGGATACCATTTGGGAGATTGGGAAGAAAAACAATTTTAAGCTGACTTTTTGAATTAATTGAATTTAACATGTGTGAAAAGCTAATCGATAAATGTTTTTTTTTTCCAATATATATAGATTTTATAAGCTTTTAAGAGATTTTTTTAGAATATTTGAACTAGAGAATTAAAATGGGTTTTCATATATTCTGGTGTATAATGAGAGCAACAACTTAATTTATTTTCCAATACTGTCACACAATCGATAAATGTCGATTTTCACTCATAACTAGAACCCTTTCAATATGTTATATAATACGAGTCAAGTTCAAACGAAAACCATACAAAATATTACATTCTTATTAAATTCGTAACGAAAGTCAATTTAATTTGAACGTGTTTGCTGTTTATATAATTGCATTTATCGAAGCCCAATTGAAGCCCCTTAACTAGCCCAACAAACAGCCTCCATTTACGGTCCTTTTTGTGGCCAAAATTTATTGCATGTCAGGCAATAATAAACAAAAAATAGTCGACGATGTGCCCAACATTTTGCGACTGTTTCTTTCTTGCGGCTTCTTTTTGCGTCCCAAGCCAGAATTTGTCGCCCAACTGCGAAGCAGCTGCATAAAAACTGTTTACAAATTGAATTTAATGACGCAATTTAATGTGCTCTCCACAAATGATAATAATAATATTTTTATGTTCCACCTTGAAGTGTTGTTGTCGGCCAAGTCTTGTTTATCTAATTGCCATGAACTTCATGAAATTGTGCCAAAAAAAAAGAAACAACTGTTTAAACAATTTCTGGGCCAGCATCTGGCTGTGGCTGAAGCTTTAAGCAATCCAGTTATTATATAGTTGTTATTAATTAGATGGAGTTAGAGTCTTAAAAACTGTCGTTTTTGATCGAAGAGAGGCGCGAGAATAATATGATTTATAAAGCGGACAGATAATAAATTTATATTCTCGAATTTGAAATAAGACTTTAGTTACTGCAAATAATAGTCTTTAGGTTATTTCTCAGCTGCTTTCTACAGTTTTGTTAAGCATCTGTATTTTATTGACTCCCATGCCATTTAGGCACATGTTATAGCGTAATACCCGCACACACACACGCGAACACGTACATTAATAACAATTTACGGTATATTGCGTATACGCCATGCTGCGCCAAATTGTGTTGACGGCTTCTGTAGGCTGTCAAAGATTTGGCTTATGCCCCACTCAACGCATATTTGCATACACGTGCCACATAGCTCAACTTCCAGATCTGCGCCCCATAAATCCGCGATTATCGATATTACAAACGTTCTGTGGAAGCTGCTGCTGCTGATGTTTATTGTCGCTAGCTCATTTCTGGTTCTTTGGCAGTGCAGGCAGGTATTCGGCCTGATGGCCTAACAAGAGTCCACTAATGAAATATTAAATTTGGCCCATGTCTGGCCCAATGTCTAGCCGGAATTATGTTCGTGACTGTTGGCTAAATAGTTAAATTGTCGACTGTCTATTGCATGTTTCATGGTTAATGCTTAATAAATAATACCAGTTGTTTTACTGCAACTGTTTAAGTTAGAGTCTTTTAAAGCTGACTAAGCCCGTACTTGGCAGAGGTGAAAATACAAAGAATTCTTTGTAGTTCAAGGCGATTTGAGTGAATGTTGTCATGGTTAACGAGTCGTTGACTTTAACACAAGAGAGAAAAACACCCAATTTATAGGGTAAAATTGAATACATTTAAATACTCATACACCAAATAATTGTATCGCATAGTGCTATTTTTTTAAGGCTATGTTCATTTTAAGGATTTAAAATAAACGCAGCGCATAACTTAACGCATCTCGCAGCTAAGCGGGTTAAATGGGTATAGAGTATATTGCTGGGTTGCTTTGGTTTCAAGATGTCAACAGCTCGTTGCCTTCGCATGACACGACTATGACAGCCGCCCTGTCAGAAGAGAGGGGGGTTGGGGAAGAAGGGTTGCTGGTTGGTGAGGGGCGCCTAGCTTTGTTCCAATTAACTTTGACGCCCATTGTTGTCAATGGCACAGAGAAGTAGTTGATGCCAGCTCAAAGAAAACACCTGAGCAGATGGAAGCACACACCCAAGCACACATATGTTTGTATTCCATATCAAGTGTGTTATCTTGAGAGCAAACTGAAGAGCAGCCCAGAATGTACACTGTTATTAATAATTAATTAATCATTAGCCCGGGATAATGGCTAAAGGAAACGCCAGGCAAATGAGCAGCCCACTAAAATAACCCGAGCAACTGCAAATATCAACAACCCTTGACATTTACTTAGCCTTAAGATAGATACAGCAATTAGCTGAAGAGCCTCCCTTTGCAATTATCAGCAAACAAGGCTTGAGATCAACTGTAGATGATACGCTTACCCTTAAATATAAAGATTATACTCTGAATCTATCATAACAAGAATATATAAATTCTTGACTGACAGTCAAATTTGCAAATTTTTAACAAGTTTTGTGATGTTTTTAGGCCTGTCTGTAACCCGAGGCAGTCGAGAGTTTCTGCAGAAAATTTTACAACTTGAAATAAACGCAAAAGTCTTACGAGTGTCTTTTAATTGGCAAGTGAAATAGTATATGTATATATATATATATATTGCCCGAGGGGTTTTGTGCAAATAGATTAAATAATAATCGAAATGTATATTGTGTTATTATGTTATACAATTGAATCTAAAGGAAAAAATGATAGACAAATAAGTAGAAAGAGAAAATAAGAGATGCACTAACTAAAGACGGTTTCTAACACCTCAGACATGTAATATTTGTGTGAAATTATTATTATATTTTGATTATGAAGTTTTTGTTGTGAACACGCCCTTTTAAATTTGTAAAAACAATTATTGTCGAAGTGCCAAATATATATATTCACATTTGTAAGCTTGGACACATAACAAACACTTAATTTGTAATCGATTCTTGTTAGCAGCTTTCAGAGAAAATGGTATTTGAGCTTAATACGATTTGCTTGCTTTCAATGCATAACAAAAATTAAATTACGCCTTGCAAGGATTTGCAAAATATATAAATTTACTTTATACTTATACATATTTCTTTAACAATGCGTTATTTTGCATTAATAATAAGCAATCTGATTTATAGAAATGCTTAAAAGGTTCCCAAGCTATTGTGCAGAGAATAAAACCCCTTGAAATCGTATTAGTAAATTGGGCCTTGGATTACTCTCTATTTATGAATTTGAACTTGAACTTGTGCTGTTCAAGCGTACAATGGTCGCCAATTTCCCGGAACTCAAATTGATTCCGCATTTTGCCGTTTGGTAACTTCTTCAAATAGCGAACAATAAAGCAGGATAAATAGGGTGGCTCTTGACTGGACTGCTTATTGAATTGAATTAGGGAGGGTAATAAATAAACAAATGGCATTTGCCAGTGGGCAGCAGCTGCTGCTGGATGGGACAATAAACACATTGAGCTGACCAATGCGCCGTATACTTAATAAAATTAGACTATATTTAATAGTCAAATCCCTCTGGGCGCAATTGGGGCAAGCAAGGAAACAAAATACAATTTCCTGTACGATTTGAGCAGAAAACAACAAAGTGCGCGACTAAGAACACGTCTAAAGGATAACAAAATATTACTTTTCACCAATGTAAACAAAAGGATTTATATATATCAAACACATAACCAGGCCAAGTGCGAAAAACATTCATTCGTGATTTTCAAAAGTGAGTCCCATCAGTCGACAGTCACCACCAAGGGATAAAAACTAAGAAGCGCCTTCTTTAGTCTGGCGGCAGCTTATGAATTATTTATGGTTGGGATCATGTGGTTTTCGGGCTTATTAAAATGCGAAATCGAATGAAATATACGCCGTGACAGGCATAAATTTCAGCTGTGAATCTGTTGACAGTTTATTGAAAAGTTTAATTTAAAATGTGAATGAACGCGAGGCCACAAAAAGCTTAAGCACCAAGGGGGGTGAAGAAAAATATATAAATTAAGTGCAGCTTTTTTATAGCTTCCAGGAAAAAATGTCAATGAATTAATTTTTAAAATACTGACAGGAAATCGTTTATACTTTTTAATAAGCATGTGCCTTATTATATATGATATATTAAAACAATAAAATTGCTTATTAAGAATTACATATAACTCTCAGTAATAAAACTTTTGAAAACTGCAAGATTTCTGAGAAAAATAATTTACTTCAATAACAGTTGCTGGCAGGCTTGCTAACGACATTTTGGCAGGCGAACATCGATGTAAAAGGCCACGCCTACTGGCAACACGCCCATCAAATCAGTTGCCAGTTAGAATAATTGTTAGGCTTTCCTCCGTCAACTTTCCGTCACCACGGGGCGTATGAGTAATCAGTTGTAGGGTAATTTCCAACGCGTCTCACTCTTATGTAACAGCACGGGCGGGTCAATAGAATCGCTCGAAGCGTTCAGTTTATTGAACTGTCACGTGACCACATAAAGCACCTAAAGAACGGTTCGTTTATCTTCAGCTATATTGTTTTTACGACGCGCAACAGCAACAACAACAAAAGCAGGCAATTGGCATTAACCTTCAAACTATTTGCGCAAGTGTCGGCCAGAATATATAAATAAGCCGATCCGAATAATCAGACTTAACAATCGACCGTTAAATGAAACCACTTATTTGCTTAACTGATTGTAAAAATAGATCGAACGGGAATGCAAAACGGAATAACCTTTGCATATTTTAAGGCTAAACAATCTACGGAGCTTTCCTGTACAAATGGAAAACTAGATTTCACTGAATTTGCTTTTTTCACCTTTCAAGCGATTTTTGCTCTGGTTTACTTTCTTGTGCATCCATAATACAAGGCATAAAATTGTTGTAGTAAACACTAGTTTTATGCATTATGCATATTTTTCTTATGGATTGTCGAAGCATACAGCTCGTTTTAAAGGTCACTGGGTGATTAAATGAATTCCTCATGCATTAAGTGAAGAGATTAAAATCTACGTTATTGTGTTCTTGATATCAGTTTTCGTGAATGTCAAAAAAAAACTAGAAAAAAAAACTAGAACTATTATATATATAAATTAAATGTCTTCTATGTGGAATGGATGTTACATTCAATACACTCTTTAGCCATGACTACATTCCATTATATATTAAATAAAAACTACTATATATTTAGGTCATATAGGGGCACGCTCGACGCAAAACGCATTTTAGTGTTTGGACTCACGAAACAAACAAAATATTATTTTGATAAAACAAGAGAGAAGGCCCTAATCGGGGCCGCCCGACTAGATGATACCCTGAAAACTGCAACCTGTCTTTACAAACATTTCAACCGGCTTGGAATCATACACAAGCTTACACACACAGAGAAAAATACGAACACACAAGTACACGAAGCACCCACTTAACTTGGTATGTGCGCGTGTCCCCCAAACAGAAACAAAATCCTTGCTTTCTTCTAAACTATATGTAAGATTGTTATGAAATTTGCAGGTCTGTAGTATTTTATTTTGCGGTATCCGAATCGTATCGCTTACACAAACAAAATTTGTTGCTATCGAAAAAATTATGAACTTGTTCTGCGTAAAATATGTACGAATGAATGAATGAGACCAAGGTCAGCTTTCTAGCTTTTGAAGTTTCCGAGATCGCTGCGTTCATACAGGCGGACAGACGGGCATGGCTAAATCAATTTAGCTCGTCGTCCTGATCAAGAATATATGTACTTAATGGGTTCGGAGAACCTCCTTCTGCCTGCTACATACATTTCAACAAAATCATTATACCCTTTTTACCCAATTTAGGGTATAATAAAAATGCGACAGTAAAACAATAATAAAAGAAACAAACAAAGAGAAGCACCGTTATAAATGTACGTACTTTTGGGTGATACCTTTATATACAATATAAATATGTACATAGGATGCCTGCACAATTACTCGGACTGCCTGCTGAGGGTTTTCACATATATTGTTGCCAAAATTTTGGTGGCATTTGTCCACACAAAATAACGAGAGAAACGAAAAAACTTTCTAAAGTCTAAAGTTGTGAAAAGTTTCGCTTGTAATTTAAACTTGACTAAAGAGAGATGCGACCTAGCGCGTTATTAAAGAAGTTTTCGATAAGCTGCGAATATCAATTAAAGAGATTAAAAATAAGTGTATGAATGCGGCTAAAATATACCCTATAACCAGGGGAAAAGTGCTTAAAAATAGACCGAAAAACATTTTAGAAATAATAAAATTAATGTAACTAACGAAATTCAGCTCTAAATATTCACTTTTAAGCTTTATATAAAAAATCAGCTCTATATACACATAACGCGCCTCTTCATTATCCCCTCGTTTGACCTGCTTAAACACATCTTTATTACGCCCTTGTTAGTTCCTCGTTTTTTAACCCACTTGCAAAGAATGTTCGAGGCGTGCAAATAGGTAATTAGGTATTTACGGCTGTCCTGGGTCAACGCATTCCCAAAAAGGTATCTCTTAAAGAACACGCTAAAAAACGCATGTACAACGCGGCGTATGCGTATTAATGCGGATGTTTTCTGTATTCAGCACTGTGCGCCCCATTAAGGCGACCTGTTTCGCAGTTGGCCAAGGACGTGGCAGACCGAGCCGCCAGCTGCCGGCAGCCGGTAGATGCCTCTACGCCTTGCATTGGAGTTGAACGCGTGTCGCGGTGTCGTGACACGAGCACGCACGACATGGCAACATAACATTGAAATTTTGTAAAATTTTTAAATTAATTTGAATTTATGAAAGTAATATTTAATAATTATCGACAAAAAAAAAACGATATCTCACTAAGGTACAATATATCGAAAATGTCGTGACTGCGTTGGAATAAAATGTTCACACTCACATCTCTAATCCGGGCCAAACTTGGTCCTTTGTATGCGCTTTGGTGCTGTGCGAGGCGCCTCGCCTGAATTGCAATCATATCAATGATAACACGAGAGTGTGTGTGTGTGTGTGTGTGTGTGAGTGAGTGTGTTGAAGTGTGTTAGTTTGTTTGCCTTGAATTGATATGTAGTTTGCTCAATTACCTCTCTGTCTGACTGGCTTTGGGTTTTAAATTACTGGGATAGCGCTATAAATAGAGAGAAGGAGCAGCAGCTGTTGAAGGGGAGGGGGAGACGGAGGCGCAATTGGCCGCGTTGTGCTGGGCTCTGGCTTGGCGCCAATGCAATTTATATTCATTATTTTGGTATCCGAGCGGCTGCACCTCGACGCACACAAGGCTCGAAGCTGGGAGCCAAGGGCCAAGACCCTAAGCAACAGATCCCAGGCCCGATGCGAGGGAAGGGACCTCCACTCAACCGGCTGCATCCACTCGGATGGCAACCGATGACGCTTAGACGCAGGCTCGACAAATGCACTTGAGTCGAGCACTTGAGATAATCAAGGGAATGTCCTCAATGTGCATTGTGCGGAGGAGTAGTTGACATATTTGTGGTCAAAGGACAGTTGTGCGGATAAGCTGAGTGAGAGGGCTTTAACTATTTTTGAGGTTAAACCGAATTTAAAATTAAGCTAAATTTCTCCAAGTTTGAGGTTATAAGGATTATTTATGAAATATGAGCTGAACTTGAGGTATAACCAAATTTCAGATTATAATGAATGCTTTGCGAGAGAATGTGAAATGAAAAAAATTAAGTTAATTCCGTGCATAACTTATTTTGAGGTTAAGTTGAATTTGGTGTTTTAAGTTTAATTTAAGGTAATTGAATATTTGACATACATATTGATGGTCAATAATGGGCAAACCCGAATCAATTAAAGATTAAGCTACATCTGTGCTTAAGTCTTATTTGAGATTAAATTGAATCCATTTGCGAAACATTAATGAAAATTGATTAAAATCAAGAACTTTAACTGATCCCACTTTCTACATTCGTTTTCTTCCGTAGGCTGAATCACCCTTGCTCCCTGTAAAGGACGACCAGCCCACACCCACGCCGAGTCGAGTTCCAGCACACGCAAGCAACCCGCACATATCAGCAACCTCTCCACGTGGCCAATACACAGCGCTTGGTAGCGACCCAGCCGTCGCCGCTTCACAAACGCCCAGTGCCACGCCCAACGCGTGCCGACGACGCAGCTCGCTCACCAGCTTTCCCGCGCCATCGCCCAGCTTGCCGGAGACTGAGCCCAACAACAACAACAACAGCAGCAGCAACATCAACAACAACAACAACGAGGAGGAGTTCTACACGCCGCTGGACAGGCAGACGCCCGCACACAAGCACACGCACGACTACAAGCTCTATCCGCACGACACTTTCGCACGTATCGAGGGGAAGGCGCCGAAGCCGAATCTGAAGATGCAGAGCAAGGTGGACGCAGTGGGTCGCATTACCGGCCAGTGGGGCAAGTGGCAGCTGCGCACGGTGCTGCTGATCTTCCTCTGCAAAATACCCTCGTCGTGGTTTATGGCGTGCATCATTTTCACGGCCCCGGCGCCACGACACGGCGAGTTCTTCTGCAAGCCGCCTTCGGATGTTGGCGCCCAGAACCAGACGCAATGGATCAAGGTGTCGCATCCGCAGAAGGAGGAGAAGGAGGACCAGGAGTTCAGCATAGATTTCTGCAACGTGTACGAGGATGCGCAGCAGCACGCGCATCACTACTACAAGTATGCCGACAGCGCCCAGGAGCCACGCGTCTGGGAGAAGCCCCTCCATCGCAACTCGAACGTGATACCCTGCACCGAGTTCCAGCACGAGAGCGACTACCTCTCGGTGGTCACGCAGTACGACCTGGTCTGCTCGCGCGACATACTCGTCTCGGTGACACAGTTCTTCCATCTGTTCGGCGTGCTCACGGGCGGCATTCTGGCCAACCACCTCTTAAAATAGTAAGTCCAATTGCATTTTATCCACAATGATAATCTTATTGAACACTTGCTTTCTCTCTCTCTCTATCTCTGCCTTTGCAGCTTTAGCCCACGCAGCGTTATGCTCTTCGGCATGATCACGCAAATCTTCTGCGGCAATTTGACCGGCCATGTGGCCTCCTACGAACTGCATGTCTTCTTCAGATGCCTCTCCGCCGTTTGCTGTGCTCAAATGTACACTGCTGGCGGCATGATAAGTAAGTTCTAATTGGGATCGCACTGATTTCGATTAAATAATTAATCGATTCTTTTTCAGTGTCGGACATTACTGGCGGCAAATATCGCACGTGTGTTTCCACGCTATTTGAGCAATTCTGGTCGATTGGCGTTATGATGTTGCCGGGCGTTGCCAGCTTTTGGTCCAGCTGGTCACATCTTTACATGGCCATATCCTGGCCCACAGTGATACTCATCTACTTATGGCAGTAAGTATCAAAGCCTTGATATTTCATGGCCATATAAATGGGTTCAACATTAACAGTAAAATAATGTATTTAACACCTACAACACTGAATGCGTGTGTGGTGAATAGTATGGTGAAATAAAGTACCCTCGTTAAACAATCAAATTTATTGCAGATGGATACCCGACTCGCCGCGCTGGATGATCGAGCGTGGACGCGTGCAGGACGCCAAAAAGATACTGATCGAGTGTGCCGAGATGAATGGAACACGGCTCAGCCTGCCCCATGACATTGACCAGCAGCTGGAGCTGCAGGCACAGACAGCGATGGATGCACCGCCGCCCGCCGGCTGGTGGACCATCTGGAAGGGCGAGAAGGCGAAGCGGCACATGATCTGCGTGCACCTGGCCTGGTCACTGTACATCAGCGTGTACTACGGCTGCCTGCTGAACATACGCTCCTTCAGCCGAGAGCACCTGTATATCAATACCTTCGTGGCGGGTCTCAGCGAGATGATCGGCACCTTCATCGGCCTCTATCTGATCATGAACACCACCCGCAAGTGGCTCTGGGCGGGCATCTTCAACATACTGGCTGGATGTTTCGCCTGGTGCTGCTGGCTGGTGCCGAAGCCGGGCGTGGTGTCCCTGGACGCCAATGTGGCAATGCTCATGTGTACTGCAATGGTGTCCAAGATGGCCATCTCCACGTCGCTCTCCATACTGACCACGAGCACCGTGGAGCTGGTAAGCCCGGAGAAGCGCAAGATTGCGTCGTTTTCGACAATTTGCTGGGCGCGCTTCTGGCTGCTGGGCGCCCCATTTATCGGGTCCACCGTGGTCATCGGCCAGCTGATCCCACAAACTTCCTACACGGCCCTGGCCGTCATCGGCGGCGTCTGCATGTCCCTGATCAGCAGCCCGCGCACACATCCAATTTCCAGGCCGGCCCCGCCGGTGTCGCACGGGGCCCAGAACATGGCCACACAGTTCACCGTCATCGATGGGCTCGACAACAAGGGCTACGTGCCCAGCTCCAACTCCAATGCCATCTATGCCACGAATACCTTCAAGAAACTGACCACACCACAATCGAATCTACCTCCTCAGCTTATGCCCGGCATCTGGACGACTAAGATACACGAGCATATGTGATATGTGACGCAACTGTACTTGCAGTGTGAGGTTAGGGCGAACTAAAACAGCTGATAATGTGAGGTTGGAATACTTGATTGAAACCAAGGACAGTAATTTTATATACTCTATAGACCAGACTTTTGTGCTATATATATACACAGTATACACACCTATCAATATCCAACTTTTGTAATGCACATAGCCAAACTTTTTTGGCTATTTTCAAGCAAAATTCAAGCGCTATTCGCCCTTTTACAACACCAAATAAGCACAATTTACAACTGAAGGAGAGCAGAAGAGAAAACAAACCAATATAAATGCTCAAAAAATGAGAGAAAATAATTACGTATAATAATTATCCAAAAGATAAATTTATAAGTAGACAAACTTTTAAGCTTAAAGCTATATACTAAACAATTTCAATTATATAAAAGACGCTCGTAGATAAAAGAGAAAACTTTATAACTATAAGTTGTAGTCTATATTTGCAAATAATTTTGATCAATCGAATAACGTAACCGTATGCTGATGGACTCAATAAAGACCGTAGACTAGGTCTGGCAAAGCTTCAGCATAGCCATATAGTAGCCTCGTAAGAAAGTCAAATGTGGAACATGCTGATTGTAGCCCAGTATTAAACTTGTCAACGTCGAGTGTGTGAAATGTGTCTCAAATCCATATATATACGACTCGCAATGTACATATATATCTAAAGTAGTGTATAGTCTTGTTTTCCTATTAACTTATATATAGCAAGCAACTGATGATAATATATATATTTATATATATCTACTTTAAAAGACCTCTTGAGAACCCTGTAGCTGTTCCACATTTAAGTGATTGTGTTGAAAACACCTGGAGAGAATTACATGAAAAGACATACAAGTAGTTACACTTAATTCTTTATTAACTAATTAAATAAACAATAATTTTTAAAAGTACGTACACCTTAAATTCAAATTACTTCATTACCATTATGTATTATTACAAAGTTCAGCATAGGTAACAAAGCTAATTTTAGCAATTAATAACTTAGTAGCGTTTCAATTTTTAGTAATTTATGTACCTAATTACTCATGTCGAAAATACTAACGTATATTTATATATATTTTAACTATGAGAAATGTTTAATTAACGAATGCGCGTAAACAGCTCGTTAAATGTTATATGATTATGGTTATTCTATGAAATGAAGTGTTATGCATGGCAAAAGAGCAATATTTTTTTAAATAAAGCATACCAAAAAATTCAAACCATGTGCAAGGTATATTTCAAATTTATCGCCATTTTACAGCTGCGGTTAAACCGCTTAGAATCGCGCAGCAGAGCAGTGTCACAACTGTTGAGCGTACCCATCTACATATCGATAGTTGAAATGCAGACTTGGTCTATATTGCTATCGATAAGCTATGACAGCTGTGCTCTTATCGTGCTGTTATAGCTCTATTAACGTCAATGTTTAACAGACATTAAGCGGCTGTTGGATTTGAACACAAAACTTAATTAAGGCCTTTTATTGCTACGCGCTGCTGTTCAATATAAGTTATGTAATTAAATATATATTCGCACCATTCATTACTGAATTACAATGACAAATATACTTTTGTGGCATTTTTCTAGTATATTTTAGGCTTGCTGTTAATAACAGTTAAGCAATATGTTAATGTTAAATACTTGTGTTTCTTCTGCCCTGCGTCTGACTTTAAATTGTAGCGGCATTTTTATACGACGCGTTGCTTAAAAATTTGTCTATATTGTCGATATTTGCCTTATTGTTTTCCTGTGTTTTCGGCCCAAACTCAATTTTCATGCCATGGAATATAATGCAACAGACGCTCCGGATGCCGCACAATTAAATGTGAGCCTCGGCGGCAATCGCGGCGTGCTCAAGGAGTTGAATACAAACGATGGCGGCGCAAAGGTAAGCCAATTAATTAATCAATCAGCGGTGTCGGAGCGTATAACTTGCCCACAAACCACGCCGGCGAGTGGGCGTGTCACTAAAAGCAAAAATAATACACTATTAGCATTCACTTTCTAATAGACAACAGCTTCCCATGCATGTGTATGTTATGTATGTGTATGTGCGCGCGATCTGCAGTTTTCTGCCTTTATTGGCAAGTGCGACGTGATCGATGGCTGCCCGCTGAATGCTCGCTGCAGCCCGAAAGTGTTGTCGCTGTTGTCTTTGCCGTTGTTGTTTTTGTTGTTTCTCCTGATGCCTTACATTACATTTCGCTTGTTTCTATACACTTTCAGAGAGTTTTGTAATTTGATGACCGAATTTGTAACATGTGACAGCAAGCCATATAGTAAATAAATTTAAAGCGAATCGATATGGCCATAAATCTTTTAGTTTAAAACTATATATTTACAAAACTTTACGCTGATACGCTCGTTTCTTGCAGGTAGTACATGCATACATTACTATATCAGATAATTGACATTGGGACGATCGTTGATTTCTTATATGAAAATGGTTTTTTTCTTGTGTTTATCTAAACTCGGCATTTGTAAGGGTGTTCCACTTTCGGCACCCCCATTATAACTGTTTCTTATTATTATTATGGCTCGCAGCTGCTGCTGGCGCTGTCGTTGCCTGTTGCTGATGTTCAGTGCGTTCTATAAGTCGTGGCGATCGGTCGTCGCCCAACGCGCTGTTTCTCTCTAACCCGATGGGCAACAAGTCTGGCAAGCACTTGAAGTCCATGGAGCCGGCAACGTTGGACCCTTGGCCCCCCAATGCGGTATGCAAAGTGCGCAAATTTTCAATACATATTTTTTAATATATGTATGCTTGTATCTTTTGTACCAATTAATTGTGCCTGTTTAAACGGTAATTTGGCATCTGCACTCTGGACATGTTCAATTGTTTATGCCGGACAACGCCAGTGTCCAGATGTGCCAAAATATAATATTTGTCTATAAATGAGCCCACGTCAGAGTCTCGAAATATTTCCTTTATGATCGGTTCTGGGCATCTTTGCCACTCCTTTCCCCGCTTTTGTCAAGACTTGTCATCTTGTTTGCCTTTAGGCAACTTCCAGGCGTGACAAAGTTCATTGACAAGTAGCTAGCGTTGCCATCGTCGTCTCCTCCCCCACAAGAGAAACGTTCGCTCTGCATTTGTTTTTGTCTATTTATAGGTTAGGTTCAAGTTGCCTGCACCCTGCTCCACCTCTTCCTAACCCCCTCTTGTTGTTGTTGTCTTTGGCGTCTCGCTGACTTGTTTGCTTCTGCCTATTGCATTTAGTTTTGTTTTGATACCCTTTTCATGGGGCAAGCATACAAACATCTGTGCAGTGTCATGTGAATACATTTTCAACAATTTTGACGCACTAAATATATTTTTATACTCGTTCACGAAGTAAAGGGAGTATATTGTGTTTGTACAATGAACGCACTTTTTTTTAATAAGACCCCAGTTTTCAAACTCCTATAAATATGTAAAAACTAATCTGATTTTCATGTTTGATGGCACTTTGGCTGTAGTCCCCTTAATTGGTTCTGCTTTTTTGTTTTTAATTTTGTAAGTATGCTTCCTTACTTATTTGATTTAATGATTTGATCTAGAGATAGATTCAAAATTTTTATACGCACAGATAATGCTACGCCTCATGTTTTAGTTGTTATTAAATTGGGAACGAGTATCGTGTTGTCGGTTACGCCCTATTGCACCGTCCTGACTGGAATTGAAGCCGTTTTAATTTCTAGCTTCGATCCTATCAATTAGTCATTTTATTACATTAAGTTTCTTATATGAAACTGCGCTCTGCCCAAACCGTCTAATGTTGCAGTCTAACGCAATGGAGCTGCAAGTGCAACTGCAACTGCAACTGTGAACTACCGCAGCAACTGGCACGGCAACTGGTTACTGGGTATCATATCTTGTCACCTGTCACGCATTGGCGGCACTTGCCCCGACTGCGGCTCGTCACGGCTCATCGTGTGATATTTGGTTTCTCTCAAAATATGCAACATCAGCAGATGTTGGCGGGAAGAGGTGAGCGGTCGGTTAGCTCGGGGGCTTCTATGTGGAGCACTTCCTCGAGTGCTCGATGCGCAACAATGGGCTCTGCGGGATTGCATGTCTCTCTCATGGCTGTCACTTGGCATCCACATGGCGCATATAGGGTGCTGCCCCCTGCTCCCTCCGCACCTACAAAAAACGTGGCTTTCTTTCATTAGCTTTCGCAGCTCGCCCTACTATTGCGCTCTCAGTGTGCCGCTCTTCCTCTCCTCCGCTTGTTTGTGTTTCCACTTTCCGCTGAATTTTGCATTTTGTGGGTTAGTTGGTGTCGGATGCGCCACAAAGACGGTTGCATTGTGCTTCCCCATTCGACTGTGGCAAGATCAATAAATTGTCTAAGGGTTCAATTAAGCGGCTTATCCGAAACTAATTGAATTGCATTCACAAAGCGCCCACACAGCTCATGAGTTAAGTGATTATAAAACGAAATGTTTTACTATTTAAGTGTGGAAAAAGATCAGTGATGAGCAATAAAAGTAATAGTTGTTGTGTTATTTGAGCTAAAAGTGAGCATAAATATAAACATTAGTTGAACTTAAATATAAATATTATTTGTCAAGCAAAAACTGATGATCAGTATTGCGTATAAAAACATTTAAATCGCCAAGTGAGTTCGGTGATCTTGACTAATAAAGATCAATAATATCTATCGAAAAGTCTCAAACTGATCTTTAGATATTTTAGTTGACGGAAAATCCACTGATGTTATTTCAATTGGAACAATATAAACAATACTAATTATCAACAATTGTTACAAATAAAAGTGATTAGTAACCCAAATCATAAACCGACTGGAAATGAGGATCACAAAACTTGGCATCAATTTTAAAAATACACCAACTTCTACTGATCAGGAGAGATAAGAAACGCGAGATACGGAGAATGCGCGAGAGAGCGTCAACTGATAAAGAGTATAAATTTGGGGGTGCGATCGTTTTGTGGATGTCATTCGAATAAGCAGCGACGCGCCACTCTCTTTCCCTCTCACTCTCTCTCTCTCGCTCGCAAACTCGTGCGGCGTCGTCGCGCTACAAATTGAAACGAAAAATATTTTTAAATTGATTTCAAACGTGGAAAGCAAGACAAACGCCAGCGCAAGGCGACGCATACGAAAAAAAATCAGAGCTATTATTCAATGATGGGCGCAGGAAAATCAAATTTTTAAGCAGTAGGCGCCACAGTAAAACTCAAATAAACAGAAGCATATACAAGCATCGGTTGACATATATGTTTATAGACAAATATAGTGAAAAAGCGTGCAGTGAACCGTAGAAGGTGCATCTTGAGTGAGCTAATCGTGCGTGGAACAACCTACGCGTAAAGCAACCAACAACAACAATGGATTTCTTATCGAATCTCATTAAGCGACCCAACAGCATCGCATTAACCGAACCAACGCCAAGCTCCAGTGCCTCAACAGCTTCGACTACTTCAGCCCAACTGGCCGCCTCCCAGTGCGCCTCGCCCAGCTCCACCTCTGTCATCACCGTAGCCATGAATCGCTGCTCCATCGATGCGGAACTGGACAATCTTTTCGATTCAGCAGCGCAAGATTTGAACTGCCTGGAACAGCGGCACGAACAGTTAATCGAGAACACGGATGCGTCGCTCCTACCAAGCCCAGAGTCTCTTCAACGGCCATCTAGCTCCGGGGAAACCATAGAACAGCTGCTCAATGAGATTCATTTCAATCTGGATCAAGTCTCGACCCGTGAAATGGAGCATTTACAGGCCATGAGCCTGGAGGTATGTGTGGGCGGTAACTGGGCTATGAGTGTTGGCTATGAGAGAATAGTTACCTTTAAATGTGGATTTTATTGGTAATCTTAAGACTAATCTGAGCACATTAAATAGGGTCGAATCAGTGTGTATATGGTGTAAAAGTCCGAATTTTATAGATTATGATTGGGAAGTGAGTGCAGACTGTAAATGGTTAATGAATCTGTTGTTGAAATATCTTAAAACTTGTTAAATTTGATAAACTACATATATTAGAAGTGTGTCGAAAATACAATTGGAAATGTAAATACCGCACACATTTACAAGGGTATTTAATATTCGGCTCTCTGTATATACTTATTCTTTGACGTTTTGTCAACTTTTTGCGTTTCAGAGCATTTAGAAAGTATGTGGATGGTATTTAATGCAATACACAAAAGTTGCGCCTTACGACTAAAAACCATAAACATGTTGCATATATTCGTTTAATATCTTGTGAAATGCCTTTTAATTTATTTATTTAAATATATATTCTAAATATATATATATATTTTACTTTAGGAACGCTTTTTATTTCTCGAATATATCCCCAATTCGTATAATTTTGGGCGTTGTGGTTTCAATTGTTCACTTTTTATGTTTTGTTATCCATTTGCTAGAATTGAAATTCCCCCAAGTCTCATTTATTTCACACAAAACACAATTTGTCAGCTTGGCTAATGCAAATGGCCAGGCGCACCCCATTCGTGTATATCAAACGAACACCCCTCAGCCCTATCCCATGCCGATCTCCTCCTAACTGACTTTAACCTTGTTGCAATCGGTCTAATTAAATTTCGCATGCATTTTGACGACCCGCAAACAGAAGCCGCCGTCGCCGCCGGCAGATTTAATTCATATTCGTTTATTTTTATTTTCATTTGCTTTTTTGCATAGCCAACAAGCAGACGCCGCCAGGCGACCCACTTACCCCGGTCGCACCCCCCTCCATTTCACCGTGTTTGCTGGCTGCTTTTAAAATTAATGACATTCGCTTGCTGTTGTTCGGGCCGCGTCGTGCGAGCTGACCGACACATCCGAATGGGACTTAGTGGGGAGCATTGTTTATGATTTGCCCATATATTGATTGAATTGTGCGTTATTCTTATTATCTTATTCGGGGCCCATTGAAAATAGTCGAAAATGTGTCCAATGCTTGTTCAGTTATCAGCAGCTATGTGGTAAGCGAAATCGATAAGTATCGATCCTCCAAAACTGGTTTATCGATCGTAGAAATGTCTAAATATATAAAAAAAAATAGCTAGATATATTTCCTTGGTATTAATCGAACAAATCCGTAGAACTTAAAGTTTGGTGGGTAGACAATATATACAATACTATTATATAGTACGTTTTTGTACAATTTATATGCATTATATATGTTTGGTTGTTTTGTTTCACCTTTACCAATTGGCCTAGATTTGCCCGGATCGTGTCCTATTTTGGTCACCAGCTATGCCCTGCCCCTGTGTGCATCCAAAGGGGATATGTCATGCGGTTTACCCAGATTATTGTTATTGTTTGTGATCATATTGTTCTAAATTAAATTTTGGCTTGTTTACGTTTCGGCTGCCAATTGTTTGGACTCGCTGTTGCTCCGCTTTATTTATTTTTTGATAGTTTTTTCTTTTTACACTCGTTTACGAAATTAATCAGAGAATATTAGGTTTGTGCAATGGGTTTCGACCAAGACCGCTTCACAAATTACATAACCGAGGTGAACGAGCATTGTGCTGTCGGTTACACCCGACTGCATCGTTCTTGTTTTTCTTTTTTTAATTGCCAGTGAAGTCTCCCAAAGATTGTGTATTGCATTTTTCTCACATGACACGCGATGCGCGAAATCTGAATTCATGAATTTTTGGCTTTAAATTAATTTTCTTTCCATTTTTCTTTTGTAATTTATCGTGTTTTTCAGCTCAATCCGCTGGCTGTGAAGCCAAGTTCGACCCGACACAGTTTGGAACAGCAAAAGGCGTTGATCGCAGCAATGCGTTCCACATCGCAGCCGGGCACGCCCACCGCCCAGTGCGAAGCGTCCAGATCAATAGGGGATGCGGAGGCGCCGCTGTTGAAGTTCGCGGGTCTGCCCGAATTCGATGAGACACAGATACCAGAGTTGGCACCACTCGGCGCCGAGCTGGAAGGTAAGCAGAGCTGGACAATGGCACAAGCATGAAAGCACACCTATTTATAATATACCCTAATCCTCCCTCTACTTTTCATAGCTCAACTGAAGACGGATGCCAAGCTGAGCGAGCACGATTACAACTCGGACTCTGATATCTACGCCGAGTGCCTCTCGCTGAACAGCGGCAAGCTCTCGGCCGACCAGTCCGAGCTGGAGGCCTACTCCAGCGCCCTGAATGAGGTGCTCGAGCAGCAGCTGTCCAATGCCACGGCCACAACGCTGCAGAAAACGCTCAGTGAACCGGATGCCGCCCATGACAACAGCTGCGAGCCCATGGATGTGGATGAAATAAATGAGACAATGGAACTGCTCAAAGATATGCTGGCACCCGAGGATCATCAGCTGCTGCCGCAGCAGTTCCTGGGCGGTCAAGAGACACAACATCAACCAGGAGCACAGGATGTGCTTATGCAGCAAACAACTTCGACTCCAGCTGCAGTCAATAAACTATTGCCCCAAGTTGAGGAGCAGCTAAAATTGGCCTCACACCAGCAAGCGGAACAGTTCAAGCAGCAGGAGCAGGTCTTGCAACATGGGCAGACTATGCAGCAGGAGCAATCCCCACAACAGGAGCAGTCCAAACAGCAGGAGCAATTGGTGGAGCAGAAGCAGTCTGTACAGCACGAGCAATCTCTGCAGCCAGAGCCAATCCCCGAGCAAACGCAGGAAATGCAGCAGGAACAATCCCTGCAGAATGAAGAATACGGGCAGCAGGAGCAATCATTGCAGCAGGAACAATTCGAGGAACAGAAGCAATCCCTAAATCAGGAGGAATTCTCACAGAAAGAGCAGCAGACGGAATGCTCACAGGAAGAGCAGTGTATCAAGCAGAATAAGTCCCTGCACCAGCAGCAGTTATTACAGCAGGATCAATCCCTAAACCAAGAGCAATCCTTGCAACTGCAGCAATCCCTAAAGCAGGAACAGTCTCCACAGCACGAAAACGTCCAATACCAGGAACACTGTCTTCGGCAGGAACAATCCATGCAGCAGGAGCAGGAGCCCGCTTTCATGCAAGCAGCTGCAGCTCCAGTCTCCCCAGTCCTGCCCACGCCAGAGTTGCACACAGTTGTCGAACAATCGTTGCCAGCAGCTCCGACTCCAAACTCTCCACTGCTGCCAGTTGAAGGACATGCAGCCGAAACTGTGGAACAATGCCCGCAGCAAGCGACGCCAGCTCCAGAAACACCCTCGCACACACTGCAGGCGAAACAGGTGGCGATGCTGCCCACATCTCCGCCCATACCCACACATCGCGTCAAGACAGCCGAGGAGCTGGAGGAGCTGCTGGCGCTGCAAGCATACGCAGAGCCACCACAGCAGCCGGTACAAACTTCAGCCCTGGCTGCGAACCCCGCGCAGAATGACTTGTGTTCAGGCCACGCCGTGCCCGTGGCCGCGGTGGTGCCCTCGGCAAAGCAACCAAAACTATTGCCAACGCTGGAGGTGAACACGAAAGAGTCCTCGCAGGGACGTGGCTCAGCACCCGCCTCGCCCGCATTTCCGCTGAAATCGCCCGTAGAATCGCCCAACCACTTTCCACACGCACACGCCCAGGCCGAGCAGGAGGAAATGCCCTACCTTGAGCCTGCGGCGGAACAGAATCACAGCATCAGCGGAGTCTTAGTCAAGTCGCCGCTGCCCATACAACTGACGCTGACGCAACCCAGTCCCGAGGAGGCACATCCGGAGCAGGATCTGAACGCTACGATGCCCATGGGCGACGGATCACCACTCAACGGCACCTTTAACAGCGCCAGTCCGGAGATTAGCGGGGTGCCACTGGCTGCAGTCCACGAGAAGCAGCGGCGCACCTTCTCCATCCAAAATGAGGAGCAGCAACTGAATGCCACCTACGGCATGCCGCTGCAGGCGATCATGGCGCAGCAGCGTCGCACGTTTAACCTGGAGGATTCGCAGAAGGAGCAACAGAACGTGCAGCCTTTGCGACGCACCTTCTGCATGGAGCAGGCCACGTCGCCGGCACTGGAGGCCACCGAAGAGAATATCGTGGGCAACGAACTGGAGCCCATGGATGTGGACACTTCGGTGCAAGTGGAAACAACTGTCTGCACGCCGCAGTCACCGCCGTTGCCCACGCATCAGGCCAAGCAGCAGCAGAGGCTGGAGCAGCTTAAGCGTCCGGCTCTGCATGGCGACGGACTCGAGGAACAGACGCTGTCCGTAAAAGAACAGCTGAGCGCCAGCGACGAGAAGGAGGATGTATATGTGGAACATTTTGGCGCCATGTCGCCCATCACGGATGAAGTCTTCAAGCAGCCGCCCTGCATCAGCAGCCTGGCCAAGGCCAAGAAGCCGCCCGTCGTACCCCGCGTCCCCGCCGAGGAGCAGTTCTCGGATGCCGACTTCCAGGATGGCGCCAGCAACAACAACAGTAAGTGAAGCACCCAGCACCATATGTCCCCTATTTGCAAAGAGATTCCTTCGCAAGCAATCCTCACATTCCATTTCGCAAAAAAATTGGGGCTTAACCGACTGCCTAATACTGGTTCACAGTACGATAACGATGTAAATCGATCGATTCTTATAAATAGTTCGGCTTTCAGGCATCTTGCGTTGTCTAGAATTTTAAAATCTGTTGATAATACCCACGGATGTTATTCATTATTCAAGAAATCATGTTCTGTAGTATTGCAGCTTTATTTTAATTGTTTTCTGGGATGTGCGTGTGTGCTTTTTAAAAGTCATAAAATATTATATTCTTCTTAGATATATAAGATTTTTAATCTCTCTCTGTCTTTTTCTTAATTCTTTCTCCCTTTTACGCATTTTTAACCGTTTCACACTCTTAGTCCTCTCTCTCTCTCTCTGTTTATCTCTTTCTCGCTTTATCTCTCTCTCTCTCTCTCTCTCTCTCTGTCTATCTCTATTTATATCCCAGTAACTCTCACTCACACTATCTCTCACTATCACTATTTCTCCCTCGCTCTATTGTGCCCATTCGATCTTTGTGTCGCTCGCGCTCTTTCTCTTACTCTCTTTTTCTTTCTTTCACTCTTTTCTTTCTCTCTCTCTCTCTCTCTCTCTCTCTCTCTCTCTTTGTCCCGCTCTCTTTTTCTCTTTCTTTCTATCTCCCTCTCGCTCGCTTCCTCAATCTCTCTCTTTCTCTCTCTCTCTCTCTCTCACTCTCTCTTTTACTATATATATCTCTATATATATCAGACCTTACGGCTCCCATACACATCTGACGCGGGTATACATGAGCCCAACTTGAATCTCTCTAGCTTCAATAGTGACGAACAGATTTTGGACAAAAACCCAATATTCCCTTTTCACTTTGGAAACCAGTATAAAAGCGAGGAAGTTCGTGACCTAAGCACATCAGGACTGGGTGGATTGGGTTGCCGCCTCGTTTAAGAGGCATTTGAACTTGAAATCTAGACGAAAGCCAGGGTCGAGATTGGCTCGTTTGCATGCCTGCCTGTGTCTAGCTGTAAAAATAAATCAGCCATGTAAGGCATTGAACCTGAACTTCAGTACCACAACATAACGGGCACACGAACAGGAAAGGAAGCAACAACAACTACAAAGCAACATCAATTAGGCGCATAATTTTTGGCTGCCGCGCAGCTGTCTGCATGTTATTATTGTAGTCGTTATTTTTGTTTTTGTTATGGCTGCATTTTAATGCAGCCGCTGTTCGAAAATGCCGCATTACCCCTCGCTCGCTCATACACACCCGCATATGCAGACACGTTTGCAGTCAAATTGGGTTCACGTTTTCTTTTTGTTGTTTTGCGCCCACACTTGCGCTCTCAATCTGGTGCTCTTACGCGCGCTCTCTTTTTCTCTCTCTTTTCTCTGCGCACACAAGCCCTTATCAGTATGCCGTAATCGCAGCAACAAAATAAAAGCGAATGTCCCCATTGTGACGTCACATTTCCCAATTGATGAACGGCTGTCTGTTTGTGAGTCGCCCGCGATGAGCGCATTTATATTTTTGGCTAATTAACGCTAGGCGTTGCCTCCTAATAGGAAAATTGCTCATGTATGCAATATAATGTCTTTTAAATAGTTTTGTCCATTTTTCGCACACTTTACGCTACATTTGTTTTGATTGCCCTTTTTTGTTTTGTCAATAATTAAATCATTTTCGAATTTTTAGCAATTTGGCGCAATTATCGTTATCGCTGACTTGTCAAATGCAGCTCTGTATGCCAAGGCAATCACAAAAGTGCACATCGATAGAAATTTCTCTCACATCATTCATAGCAGCTAGTCTATTTGGAATAGGGGGAGGATACTACGGTGAAAACCAACTAAATGGAAATGCAATTTGCGCAATGTAAACAATTATTAGAATATCATTTTTATTTATTTTCAATATTATGAGTGAGACAAAAAAAAATTCCATTATTTTAATTTATATATATAGTGATTAAAGAGTCTTTTATAGAGCATAATAACCGTAGCTCATCGCATGCTCTGCTTACTCTTCCTCTCTCTCACTCACAAACACACACGCACACTCATACACTGCATGGGAATCTTGCATAGAACTTACCCATGCACTTTTACTACGCTAGTCAGCAGCGCAGTCCCAGAACCTACAACGTGTACACTACATGCTCACACACACATGCTCTCTTTAACTCTCGTCATATGACGCGCTGCTCTCTTGGTGCTCGCGCAGCGCAATTGCTCATTGCATACGCGTCACTGTCACACACTCCAGTCAGAATCAACTTCGCTCTCTGACTCAGTTTGTGTGTAGGTGTATCTGTGTGTGTGCGTGCGTGCGCTGGTTTTCTTATTGGCAACGGAGAAAAGTAAGCATATTAGCATTCCATTTCAGTTAGTTTTCAACTTTTGACGTTGTCGTTGCTCCTACTACAGACAGTGGCCGCGTCGCGCCGTCTTCTTTCACGCCTCGTCTTCGTTTTGCGGAGCGCTGACAAACGTGCAAATGTAATTAAAATGTTTTTAAACCAAACAAATATTTTGTGTGTTGGCTTCATTTGGGAAATGCTTGCCGTTTATTTGTTTGCTGAAATTCGCTCAAAATTGCTAAAATGCAAAGCAGCTGTGTTAACAGCAGCGATAAAAGACAACAACAACAACTTTGACAGTTACACAAAAGTGTCAATGACAAAATGCGAAACAAGAAACAAGAAGCAACAAAAAAAAAGCATAAATAAAGCCACAATATGAAGACGTAGACTGAAGTAAAAAGTTGTATATTTTTTTTCACTGAGAGCGAGAGAGCGGTTGCTTGTGTGTGTGTGCGTGCGTGTGCAAGTGCGTGTGTGTGTGGTCTCGGTTAAAAATGAGTATTTTAATAACTGTAGAAAATCTTGAAAATGCAAAACTTGTCAGGAAACAGACGGACACGCAATTAAAACGCAGCAGTGTGAAAAAAACAATTTTGCGCTCAATAATGAAGCGCGCCAGAGTGTTCTCCCTTTCTGCCCCAAACCCAGAGGCTCTCTCTTTCTCTGCTCTCTTTTAGATTTGTGTCTTGTCAATGCATCAGTTTGTCAATTGGTTTACGTTCGAATTGGAAAACCAACCCATTTTATGCATCATCTGATTGGACTGTATAAAATGAGTCACAAGTCGCCGTTGCGGCTTCGTGTTTCTTATTTGTTTTTATTTTTCTTATAAGTTCATTGTTTTTGTTTTGTCTGTGCGCCCTGCAGTTGAGTGACCCGCATTCTATATACTCTATATAGTATGCGCATATCTGTGTTTATCTGGGCCTGCCCGGGTTCTCGTTTTACTATTTTTAAAGCCGCTTCCATTTGACATTTGTTTATAGCGCGCATGTTGGCCAAATAATGCGGCTTCTGTGCGACACACCTCGCTTCAGCTTGGTCAGGGGTTGCCGGGGGGTAGGTGCTCTCTATTGGGCAGGGCCCCTTTGAGTCATGCCGCAAGTTATTTAAATACCGTCGACGTCGTCGCGTTTTCCTTCCGCTTTTGTTTTCAAAGGTGAAACACAGAGAACAAGCGAGGCAAAAAGAGATTTCAGCTGCTTTTGCAGGGCATTAGGCGCTCCAAACAAAAACGTGGGGTCCATGGCTTTCTAGACTTTGTTTTTACTGTAATCATGAATAAATGTTTTGTACTGCGTAGACACAAAAATGTTTCAATTTGTTCTTAGAAATATTAGCATAGTGAAGCTTGTTATTTCCAAACAATTACAGAACAGGAATATATATACTTTACACTACACCGCTTCAATTAAAATTGCCTATGTCTTCCCATAAACGTAGCGCATATAATTGTCGTTAATGCCGTATCCTTCAGTGCCAATCTTTATCGTAGGCGCGTTCATAATGCCCTGTTTCTTTATCTATAGACTTATCTACATATACGTATTTGTGAGAGAACGTCACATAATGCGATGGATTGGCAAACATTATATACATATAATATATTTATATTTTTGTATCTATTAACTAACTTGTATATTTACTTTATCTCTTTTTCATTCAACAACAATCAAATGCACGCGCATGCAATCGCATATTAAACACACACACAAACACACTCAAAACTTTCACATACGTTCCACAAATATGATACACAAACATACAGTTATACTCAATTCATCAGATTTCGATTATTTGTACACAAAAGGCAGCAACAATGCTCCCATCGATCGCAGTTCGTTGCTATTGAAATTTGATCCGCTTCTGGGTGCACCGGTCCCGGTGAATCAGACGAATCAGCAGCAGCAGGAGCAGGTGCTGCTCAACATACTCACCAGCAACAATTTAACACGAGCCTTAAGTCCCACGTTGGAGGAGCACGAGACCAGCGGCAGCAATCAGTCCTTTGTTATCGAACCGAGTGCCAAAAGAGGAGGAGGAGGAGGAGAAGGAGCTGTAGCTCAAAAGGAGTTTAAACCGCCTGTGGATAGAACAAAAGTAAGTTGTGTCCGCCAAGTTAAAGGCTAAGTCTAACCAAAATGTATCTTCCACAGAAGCATGCTAAAATGAGTGTGGACGTTATCGATAACGATTGCAACAAAACCTTCGATAATTCAAAGTAAGTAGAAATCAAGTCGAACAGATGTGGAACGCATGTCTAATATATATTGCATTTTCCAGCCTGAACTCGGAGGACAAGACTCACAAATACAACAACATGGATGAACTGGAGAAGAAAATTAAAAATGAGGTGTAAGTAGTGTATTCTCATATATGAAACACATTACTAAGGAACATAAACTTAAAATCCACACGCAGCACACGATCCGAGGATATTGAAAAGAAACTCAAGGAGGCCGAACAACGCGAAGAGGCGCTGGTCAAACGTATTACAGAAAAGGATAAAACAAACTCAAAACTTAAGTAGGCCACAAAATAATATTTGTCTTGCGTTCCACTTACTTATACTTACCATTCACGCACAGCGGCGTCATTGAGGCCTACGAGAAAGCCATTGCTGAGCTAATCCATGACAAGGAACAGCTGGTGCAGAACCATGAAAGACAAATGCAGGAGGTGCAAACAGATCGTGATTCCAACTATCATCACTTAACGTCGCTGGAAACGACATTCTCCGATCTCCATGTGTAAGAAAGAGGAGTAAAAAACAAGAAATCGGAGTGTATAATAGAATGTTTTATTCATTACAGCAAGTACGAAAAGAGTAAGGAGATGACCTCACAGCTAAAGCAGATCGAAGAGAATCTGCTGGAGGAGAAGAAAAAGCTAATGGATAAATTGCGACAGCAGGAACAGAGATATGAGCAAATGAAAAGCCATGCCATGCAGCAAATGGAAATGTATGAAAATATGAAATTTACCCTTTTATATATATCACAGTCATTGAATACCAATTTCATTTACAGAGCCAACAAAAAGTTGGCCACGCTTACAAAAGAGCACACAGATGAGGTGAAAAAATTGAAAGCTTTACTCAAAAAGGAGGAAGTCTCGCGCATCTCAACAGCCGAGCAGCTCCAGCAGAAATCCAGAGAGAATGCCGATCTGCTCAAGATATGCGAGGAGCTTATCTACGATAAGGGACAAGGTGGTAGTAGTTAAACTTCACTCGAGTGGATTATTTTGCGGCCTGAATGTATTTTCTATATATATTTTACGCTGTAAACGCGCACACACACCACTTACTTACTCACACACATATACACACATTTTGTGGCATGTGGAACGCATGTTTGTCGCATGTTACTTCACCTATCTCATTACATTTTGTAATTTTTGTTGTGTGCTCTTGTGAATTGATTGAGAAACTCATATTAAATCTCAACTCTTTTGATGTCATCTTCAACATTGGAGGATTCCCGCTACACTATGCCTAACTATCCATATATATATATATTGTACTATTTCTAGATTTTTAGTTTACACACAACAACAACGCTGAGCTGCAAATGAGTTCCACACACACACAAACACACGTTGAGATCCACACCCTCGCCTTACTGGGTTCCCCACAAAAAGAAAATAAGAAAATGTTACTAATTTCTGTCGAATCTGTCTTTTGTTTAAGTTCAATGATATTAATGCGTTATTTGCGTGAAAATTCAAGTTAATTTTCATGCCAAATAGCAGCTGTTGCTTTTCCCTCACACTGGATTGTTTGTTGAGTTTTATTACCTGCTGAAATGGATAAATCTTGCAACAATTGAAAGAAAAGTAGAGAATGAAGAAAAGAAAAAAATAAATAATAGAAAACAGCGCTCGCTTGAGGCGCGCCTTTATTAAATGTCTAAGTTTAAAATTAGTTTAATTTAAATTAAAACATTTTAATAACTGTATCTTAGTATAACAATTCTGTATTACATATTAGTACTAAAAACACAAGCATACAAAAACGAAAATGAATCATAAAACAAAAACATTTATTTATGTATTAAAAACAGAAAGAAAAACAAATATTTAGTATTTTTTATTATTTGCGGCTTTATCAATATTTTAATTTGCACTGGAAGTGATAGCCTTAGAGGAAATAGTAAAATTTAAAAACTAAACCCACAATTTTTTCGATTTTTCCCACACACGCACACGCAGTCCACACCCACAATCCACAAGACATTTGGAGCAGTTTTTATATTGTAGCAAGCTTTTTGTAGAAAGTACCCCGCCCCTCAGAACGCAATGAATTTTACTTCCATTTATGACATTTATTAAGCTGTAAGAACTTGGGAAACACTAAATTAATTAAAGTTGTTAAAACACACAAAGAAACAGAAAAAATGAGAAACAAAAAAAATTGTATACAAATTTGTACCCAGTCCATGTAATCGAATATTATGCTACTACACAACATATTTAATGGTATACATATACTATATATTTTTCTAAAGTTGTAGCAAACAAAACACGCGCTTAAAACAAAAACAAAAACATGAAAAAAACGCAAATCTGTTTTGTTGTTTGAGATTAAATATTGAGAATTGATATATCAATGCGCTGTAAAAAATACACATAAATAAATAGTATTAACGCATGCAGACACATAAGTATGTGCTGGGGCATGTGCATGTAAAGGTGATGAACAAGTTGCATAATTCAATAAATATAAAAATATGTACGAATAAAATAATTCAAATTTTAATTTTTGAACTGTTTGCTAAACACAACTTGCCGACTAAACACAGTTGTTTGGATGGTGGTGGCAGCACCGCCAGCATTTTGGCAGCGATCATAAATTGTATTGTGCTTAGTTACACAGGCTGGCAACGCTGTCAGCAGCGTTGACGCGATATTGAAGCCCGTAGTTGAGAGAGCCCCAGGAGTAATCGGACTTGTAGTTGCTTGGATACAATTACTAACTTTCCTTTCTTAGCCTTCCCCTACCCCCCCCCCCTAAATCCAGCTGAAAATCGTATGCTTGCCAATTGCAAAGTAAAGTTAACGATATTGTGACGTCACATACTTCTTAATCACTCTCTTCTGTCGCAGCGCCGAATGGCGAAACCTAAATATCTTCCAATCGTGCTTCAAACCTATTGCGTTCTCGCTCGCACGCCCACTTGTTATCAAAGCAAACGCTTTAAAAAATCAAAAACAAAACAAAAATAAAAGCTGCGGCAGATGCGCATCTGAAGCCAAACAAGCGCTTACATAATCCAATCAGCAGTTCTTTATGCACGCCAGTTCTTTATGCTTCGCCGGCAAAGTTGTGTTAATAACGGGCGCCAGTTCCGGGATTGGTGCCGCCACGGCCGTGAAGTTCGCCAAGTACGGCGCCTGCCTGGCGCTCAACGGACGCAATGTGGATAATCTCAAAAAGGTAGCCGAGGAGTGCAGCGCAGCGGGCGCGACGCCGGCGCTCGTGGTGGGCGACATCAGCAGGGAAACGGACACGGAGCGCGTGTGGAAGGAAACGCTGGAGAAGTATGGCAAGCTGGACGTGCTAGTGAACAATGCGGGCATCCTGGAGAGCGGAAGCATTGAAAACACTAGCCTGGAGCAATACGATCGCGTGATGAACACCAACCTGCGTGCCATCTACCAGCTGACCATGCTGGCCACCCCGGAGCTGGTCAAGACCAAGGGCAACATCGTGAACGTGTCCAGCGTGAACGGCATACGCTCCTTTCCCGGCGTGCTCGCCTACAACATCTCCAAGATGGGCGTCGACCAACTGACGCGCTGCGTCGCCCTGGAGCTCGCCGCCAAGGGCGTGCGCGCCAATTGCGTCAATCCCGGCGTGACGGTGACCAATCTGCACACGCGCGGCGGCATGGACGAAGCCACCTATAAAAAGTTCTTGGATCACTCAAAGACTACGCATGCCCTTGGTCGCCCCGGCACCACAGACGAGGTGGCCAATGCCATTACATTTTTGGCCAGCGACCTGGCCAGCTTCACAACGGGCCTCAGTCTGGCTGTGGACGGCGGCCGGCATGCGATGTGCCCTCGCTAAAAGAGATAAAAAAAATATAAAATGTTGGCATTTAATAAACAATAATTAAATATAAGCAACATCTCAATTAGCAACTTTAATAACGATTTAAATTGCATTAATTCGAAATTCGAACTTTGGGACAGCACTAAAAACGACAACACAGGGTTTCTAATTTATGCTTGTTATCGAAATTCACAGCTCTAATCTTTGAGAGAGCACCAGCGACAACAACACCTGAACTACTTCCCTAAATGATACAGCAATAACAATTTAAATTATCTGCCCGAATTTCACAACTCTGAGCTTTCAGAGAGCCACGAATCGATTGTCTGCTATCGACTTGGCCTCTTTGCGCGCTGTTGACAACTTCAATGTCAAATGGCCGTCTCACAACCCACTGAGCCATCGCAAAAGGCAGTCGCAGCGGGAATATGCCCAGTTTTAAAGATAAGGTGATTATCGTGACAGGTGGCAGCTCCGGCATAGGTGCAGCCACGGCTGTGCACCTCGCCAGCCTGGGCGGGCAGCTGGTGATTGTGGGTCGCAATGCGGAGAAACTGAAGGAAACGGCGGAGAGCATTCTGGCTGTAGGCGGTGCTCGAGCGCTGCAGCTGCAGGCGGACATGGACAAGGAGGCGGATGTGCAGCAAATTGTGGCCGCCACACTGAAGCAGTACGGGAAGCTGGACGTGCTGGTCAACAACGCGGGCATCCTAGAGATTGGCAGCATCGAGCAAACCGGCCTGGAGCAATACGATCGGGTGATGAACACCAACGTACGTGCGCTCTACCAGCTGACCATGCTGGCCACCCCGGAGCTGGTCAAGACCAAGGGCAATGTCGTGAACAACGTGTCCAAGGCAGCCGTGGACCAGTTCACGCGCTGCGTCGCCCTGGAACTGGCCGCCAAGGGAGTGCGCGTCAACTCTGTAAATCCTGGCGTGATTGTAACGGAACTGCAGAAACGCGGCGGCCTTGACGACGCCACCTATGCCAAGTTCCTGGAGCGCGCCAAGGAAACGCACGCGCTGGGCCGCGCCGGCGACGTGAAGGAGGTGGCCGCAGCGATCGCGTTCCTCGCCAGCGATGACGCCAGCTTCACGACGGGCGTCAACTTGGCCGTGGACGGCGGTCGACATGCGATGTGCCCGCGTTGATCCTTGTTGTGCAATAATAAAGATCCTTTTTATATGTACCGATGCTGTTGCCAAGGGATTGGATTGGGTACTTATGTAGAATTATCGGAACGTCTATATCCCTGCAGATAATTAAACTTAAAATTCAGGTTTCGTCCATTATAAAAATAATTAGAATCTTATTTATACAAATATCCAGTATGAGGAACTCCTATGGAATCCTTGGTACCATTTGCTGACCATATAATTTTATGACTCACACAGAGACTTTGATAAAAAGAGAATTCTCAATTCGGATTTGGCGTCCTTGGTCTTGTGGTCGTCAGAGATCAAATATATACTTACTTTAGCAAGAAGGATTATCTAATATTCGTAACTTGATTAATCCAATGGGCATTCTCAAAGCTCGCAGCTGTGACACTCAAATTGGCAAAATGAGCTTGGAGAGTTCTAAGCTTATTGTTGTTGTAGTTTGTTCTCTGGTGGAAATCGAAATTCGAAGTTGCGCAAATCGACAAGCTAAATTAACCGCAGTTCGAATTTCGAAGTTGTGAAATGCAAATCGTGATTAGAGCTGCTAATTGAACAGTTGCTTATATTTATTAAATGCCAACACATTTACAATTTGTTTGATTTGTCTCTTTTAGCGCGGGCACATGGCATGCCGGCCGCCGTCCACCGCCAGGCTGACGCCCGTTGTGAAGCTGGCCGCGTCGCTGGCCAGAAAGGCAATGGCTTTGGCCACCTCCTGGACATCTCCGGCACGACCCATGGCGTGCGTGGTCTTCGAGTGCTCCAGAAAGTCTTGATAGGTCTTCTCATCCATGCCGCCGCGCTTGTGTATTTCGGTAACGAGCGCACTCCCTTGGCGGCCAGTTCCAGGGCGACGCAGCGCGTGAACTGGTCCACGGCTGCCTTGGACACGTTGTAGGCGAGCACGCCGGGAAAGGAGCGAATGCCGTTCACGCTGGACACGTTCACGATGCTGCCCTTGGTCTTGACCAGCTCCGGGGTCGCCAGCATGGTCAGCTGGTAGACGGCCCGCATATTGGTGTTCATTACGCGATCGTATTGGCCCAGAGATGTATTTTCGATGGTGCCGCGCTCCAGAATGCCCGCATTGTTAACTAGCACGTCCAGTTTCCCATACTGCTTCAGTGTGGCGGCCACAATTCCCTCAACGTCCGCCTCCTTGTTCATGTCTGCCTGCAGCTGCAGCGGTTGAGCACCGCCGTCAGCGAGTATATTGTCCGCCGTTTCCTTGAGTTTCTGCACATTGCGACCCACAATCACCAGCTGCCCGCCCAGGCTGGCCAAGTGCACTGCAGCAGCAGCTCCTATGCCGCAGCTGGCGCCGGTTACGATAATTACTTTGTCCTTGAAGCTTGACATGGCGAGCTGCGAAGCAATCAGAATGATCGAGATCGGCTGAAAACGATAACTGACAGACTGCTGGAAACGATAGCAGCATCGTTGCACAGCTGTGAAAGCTTTCTCCGATCAGCTGTGCAGAGCTTTCTATGCGAAGCTCTGCAATTGCTTTCGGCCAAACGATTCCTTTAATACACTACAAAAACAAATTGCGCTGTTTTTTTAAACTTAGATGTTGTTTTTATTCTTCTTTTAAAAAAACCGCTACGATTTTGCACGTAGGCCCTGCTGCTAGTATTGTTGTTGCTGTTGTTGTTTTTGGGGGGTCTCTTAAACCTCGTAGCCGTAGGATTTGATGATTTTGTTGAAGGGCTCAGCCGCCTTGGCAATGTTCTCGCGCGCCTTCGCCGTCAACTTCTTCATCTCTCTGTTGTGCTTGAGGGTCACGTGCAGCTTAGCCTTACGCTTGCGCTCCAAGCTCTTGATGACATCCTGGTAGTGCCAGCCCACCTCGTGCGACAGACGTCCGACCATGCAGTATTTACGGTCGGAGCGCAGGGTCAGCACGCGCATTGCGATGGGGACAACAACACGACGACGCTTGTCATAGGGCGATGGAATACCATCGAACACACGCAGACGTGCAAGGGCAGCCTGGCCACGCTTAGTCTTGTGTGGTATCATGCCTGCAAAACCAGAAAACAAGTTAGTGAACATGTCAAATGGGTTTAACATGAGGATAATGCAGCTGGATAATCAGTTATGGGTTGGTTACACGATTTCTCGTTCAAATAATGTAGGTAAGAATATAGCAATCATCATGATAGCAACTGATCCTGGCCAGTACTAGCTAGTTTAACATACCTGCAATGAAAATAATAATTAGTAAATGAAATGTAAATGAGAAACACTAAAGAATGTCAATTGCTTTGTTGTCTACACTCAGTTCTGTTTTGTTTACATGGTTTTTCTCTACGTTCAAATAATGTAGGTAATAAATTTTGCACATCATGGTAAACAACAACACTAGCATTTAGACAGAGCATCGCTCTGGAACGCACCTCGAACAGCCTTGTAGAAGATTCGGGACGGGGCACGGAAGTGGAAGGGTCCACGAGCTGGATTAACGTTGCAGCGTTTGCGCAAATAGGCCAAAAACTTGATTTTGTTTCTGTAGAAGTGACCGGAGAGGTTCAGCTCCTCGCAGCGCACCACGGCCACCTTGCCGCCCTGCAACAGGTACTTGGCGACAACGGAGGCCAAGCGGCCAAGCAAATGGCCGCGTCCATCAATAACAACGGTCTGCAAATCGAGAAAATACAATTAATTTACTACTGCCGTATTAAAATGAGGTTAGGTTGAGCGAAAAGGCATAAACAAATGTGTGCAATTTCAACAAATTCCCAATAAATGACTAGCAATTTTGAACTTATTGCCTATTTTCACCACTTTTGCCACTTGGCCTTCACATGTATTCATAAATTTTCACTGGCTTTTCCGCGCCTGCCGTTTGTGGCTGCTATTGGGCACGTGTACAGGAAACACAACTTTTGCGAACTCAAAACAATGCCGTATGATTGCTCAAATCACCAATAATGCACATTTGCCGCTTGCACATAGTTTAATTAACGTTTCACACATATTTGTTACATTGCGCCTCCGCTCTAACATAGTTTTTTTGCCAAAATTATGGCACTTACCCTGTTCGTTAAACCAGTCATGTTTAAGAACCGCACGGAAAGAAAGCGGAAATCGATTTGACAGCTCAAGCGTCACACGACAGGGTTGCTTTGGACAAGTGCAACGTACGAAATGCTAATTGCTACAGGAATACTTGCGATAAATTTTCAATTGTATATTATCGAATTTTACTTGGGGTATTTGAGTATTTTGTGCGTACGGTCACACTCTAAACAGACTTATTCTTAGGTGTATTTTTGACTGCGACCGGAGTAGATCGTTGCGTCTCGCGTTGCCAATTTGTTTACTTAAAACCGAAAGAAACGAAAAGTATAAATAAATACGTATTGAAAATGCGCTGCCAGGCAGTGGGTACGCAAATGTAACGCGTGTGCTAAGTGTGTTAAGCGCACAAATATCTGAAAATTGTTGTGTGTGCTAAATTTCCATTTGTGTTCCTATATTTGCCTCAAACATATAATAATAATAAGCAATAAATAAACGGGATCATCAACGGCAGCGGCAGTGGCAGAGCGTCGACGTTTTTGTTGTCGACAGGAAAAAGTCAACACCTTATAAGGCAAGTCTTTATTTTATTAGATGGTATGTTGATGGTCGGGCGGGGTATGGACGCACAAAAAAATTAATATATTTATATGTAGATGCATGATTTCTAACGAACTGACACGCACAAATGTATGTGTGCATGTTGTTGCTTGGCATAATAATTACGGTTCTATCTTGTCGTTTAATTAAATGCAATTCAAAAAAAAAAAAAAAAAAATTGGCCGTGCAGCGCTGTCTGTTTTGTCTGTCGCGTGGGAGCTTTTTCGTGTTTGTAACTGGGTGTCTGTCTTGCTCCTCACTCCCCGTCCCTTTCTTTCACTCACTTGGCTGCTGGAGCCTGTGTAGTGCCTCTTCCTTCTGCCTGTCTTTTGACATTTTGCCTTTCCCCTATTTTTTCATCCGTATTGCGGTTGACTTTTCCTTTTGCTAATTTTTTGAAAATTAGGTCAATGCATGCGTCGCGTCGTCGGCCGATTTACTTGTTTTTCTTTCATATGTATTTTTGGTTTTGTTGTTGTCGAACCAGTTTCTTCTTAACCTTGTTTACTGTCCAAGTGCAATTGGCGCTTGACTCTTGCTTTTTGACAATTTGAATGTTCTACTTTTCGCGACAAAATTCGGCTAGCGTTTGTGTGTGTTTATGTGCGTGCTGGTTGCCAGTGACAACTTAATAGACGAACGCTGCCATATAACGGCATTAATGAGATTTTCTGAATAATGTGTGGCCAACATGCAAAGAAGAAAGAAAAAAAACTGAAAATGGAATTCTTTATGATTTCAATATAAAAATATACGTGTTAATTTTTTATCAACGCCTAGCAACGACAACGAACGCTCCTTTTTATTCCGATTTCCGCAGCCCAACAAAGGAAAATACACTCATCACGCGTTTATGTGAGGGCCTTGGGTTGCGAGTGCTTTTTTAAAAGATTTATAAAATTCCAATTAGATGTCGTGATAAGCTGAATAAGAAAACACAGCAACAATCAGCTGTTTAGCTCAGTGCCAGTGATGGTAAACGTCACAAATCATACCACTGCTGATCTACGCAAAATAAAAATGTGTAATAAAATAAATAAATAAACCTAAATGTAAGTATTTAATTTTTATTTATATAAATGAATTATATTTCACTGTGTCTTGCAGATGTCCAACTTGAACTACTATGAACTGCTCAACGCGCCCGCAACGGCAACGTTTGAAGAGCTTAAGCGTAATTATAAACAATTAATACTACAATGTCATCCCGATAAATTACAACAACAGCAACCGCACCAATCTGTAACTGTAATCGTCAATGGGAGCGACCCAAATCGGGAGAGCGACAGCAGTTTCAATGCGATAAACGAGGCCTGGAATACGCTCAAAGATCCCATAATGCGTAAACACTACGATGCCGAATTATTGCAGACGAAATTTCAAACGCACAGCAATATCTATGCCAGCATCACGTTAAGCGACATGCAACGCACTCAAATTGAAATGGTTGAAGAGGAGAGCGAGGAGAGCACAGGGCAGCCAATCGCAGCTGGGACAGACAAAGAGACGGCAAGAACTACAACAACAACAGAAACGTGGAGCTGGGCCTATGTGTACAATTGTCGCTGCGGCGGGCAGTACGTGCTGGACGATGAGTCACAAAAAGAGCAGCGCAATGCAAGTGAAATGATTGTCGAGTGCAGTGAATGTTCTTTAGTGATAATTGTGAAAGCAGAGACGCAAATGTAACATAATAAAATGTAAAACAAACAACATACCGTTCTTTTATCATGTCTAGAAAACAATGCACGATTGATTTCGGACTATCGAATTAAGCTCTTATTGTTGTCATCGCTAATCGGTTTCTTGAACCTTGCGCAAGCTGGCCGTTGTGTGTGTAAAACTGGTTGTATCGTGCATATTTAATGCCCTTCCTTTCTTTTGACTTTGCTTGATTGTTTGACCAACAACAAAATGATGTAATATTGTATGTATTGCAGTCACTGTCAACCATTTTTCATTTCCGTTGCGCGAAATCGTTAAGCCAAATAAATGTCTTTATTTTGGTGGTGCGTTAATGCCGGTTATGTCTTTGACGCGTGTGAATTGTCCCGGGCCGTTATGTGGGTCACATTCAAATCGCCAAATGCGTCTAGCTCTAGCCAAAAAAAAAATCGTATTACTTTTCTTGGGTTGCGCTATATTTAAACGTTGAAAACGGATTAGGCAAAAAATTTAGCGGCTTATGCGGGTTAATGTTTTTAAGTACTGCCCACTGTGAAAACGATTTTAACGGCAAGTGATGCTCTTTCCGAGATATTTTTAATTGTAGCAGCACTTGCCATACACACATCTGGTCTACATGAAAATGTTAGTAAAAAGGGCGTCACAGCTGTTTATGAATCAATATTTTTAGCTAAATGCATTTTTTATTGACTTTTCTCTTTCAACTCATTTGTATTAAAAAACGGAATTTTATATCATATACACAATATATGTCTTGATTAATTTGTTTTAGTATAGTAAAGCTTATATTTTCTAAAAAAAATAAGGTTACAATCACCTAATAGCAACCGTTAACTTAATCTCTAAAAAAAAAACACTACACACTATTAAGCGCCTTAAAGTACAAACATAGATTGTAAGTGTATGTGTGTAAACGTAATTACTGTAAAAATTGTTGTTTTTCGGTATAGCGAAATTCAATAACCTCGCCCGGTTTTTGGCTGCTATCCGATGATGTCAGCGACGAATGCGAAATTATCATACAAAATACGAATGTATAAACATTTGCCAGAAAGCAGCATCAACAACAGCCGCTAAAACAGACATACTTATTAGAAATCCATTTGTTTATGATATTATTGCAAAGTAATTTGCATGTGTTTTTTCTTCTTTAAACAGCTCTTGGGTAATGCCTTCCTTTTCTCGCTCGTTTAGTGCATAAGTGCGTGCGCTTTATTGATAATTAACGGCTGTCTGAGCTTTCGTTTTCTATGCACAGCGGACACAACTTGATAAAGCATCGAGTCGATTTCCAGCACATTAATTACACCGGCTGACTTGGAAAACAAAAGCGACTGAGCATGAACTAACACACACACGCAGTCAGCTGCTCGTGTGTGTGTGTGTGTGTGTGTGTGTGGCGTAAACTCTATCTCTTTAGCATCTCTCACTTTAATAACCTTTTGACACACAAAAATTGAAACGCTTTAGCGCATTTGCTGTCTCCCTTCTCCTTCCTCTGTTTGCTGCACTCGCACTCGCTGTTACGTGCGATGTTGTTGTGACACGCGCTACGATTTTAAAGATAGTGATTGCTGAATGTGACTACAATGGCCCACACACTATCACAACGAACTTAAATCCAACTCCAGCTCTAGTTCCAGCTCCAGCTCGTCAACCGTCTCCGTCTAGCACTTTCATTTCGTTTTCACTGCGCATTAAAGACGCTCGGGCAGCTTTAATTGCTCAAGAAAATAGCAGAAGCAGACATAAAATAAAACACCGGCTGAATATAACAGAAAAAGCAAAATCAACAACTGCTGCGAAGAGTGCATGACACACGTAATGTGTTTGAGCGTGCGTAGAAAGCTCAGAAGCTTGTGGCGCAGGAAATTATGTGGAAATTTTTATCAGAGGCGACAATATGAACAGTAGTTCGCAAAAGTTTGACAGGCAGTCAGTCATTCAATCAATCAGTTACACAGTAAGCTGTCAAATAAAATCGCAGGAATGATCATTGAAAAAGACGACCAGACATTAAATTTGGAAAATTAACAAAAAATAAATAAATAAATGCTTACTGAAGTAATATACTTAACTTAAATACTAAATTAAATATTTATGTTCTTGTGCCCACTTTTTTCCACGTATGAATCACGCGCCTCTTTGTCGCTGCAAATTCATAATTTTTATTGATTCAGCTGAAGCGAAGACCACAAACGATATTCGAGCGAGTGATAAACACAAACGCATCTTGCCCATTGCCAGAGCAGGTCTTTTAAGTTTTCTGCTATTTATTGTATTCTTATTGTTGTATTTTTTTTGCTATGCCACTTACAATCTTTCTTTTTGTCTACGCTGTATGTCTTTCTTTCGATTTTAATTACACAAAAGTGCCAATTAATTGTTGCTTTTATTTCAAACTCGCCTGGGTTACCCCCGCAGGCAAAACGGGCATAAAACCATGTAAGAGTGCTCTGGTCGACCGTCTGATACCCTGCAGCATAAACATAAATGTGGCCAGCTGCACATAAAAAAGTGTAGAATATTTTTTTTTATTCTTAGTCAATAATGGTAAAAATTGAGTTTTTAAGTTAATATCAGAATTTAGTTAACACCATTCGACTTTACCATTTCACATTTTCACAAAACTAATTTTGCTTGTTTACCCGTTTGCAATGGGTACAGGGTATTAAAAAAAAACTATGCTTGGGTTTCATTTTGTATTGTGTTCTGCATTTCTACAGGTTTGTTTCTGGGCTCTGGGATGAAAGCTTCGTCGATTCGTATTTCGGAGGTGTTGTGTGGATTTGTGTTTTGTGCGTGGCCATGTGAAAAGATGGCAGCAAGTAGAGCGGATCGAGAACAACGTTTAAATAGATCTCTTTCCGATTCTGTTGATGCGCCTTGGGACCTTTGTGGAGCAGCGTGAACCCAACTAATGGCAAACTTTCTGCTCTCTTTGTACAACCACTTGCAGGCAAGCGCGTGATTCACGCCGACAAAAAGACTTCAACCTGGCCGGAAGCGGTGGTGTCCAACACATCAGCAGCAGCAGCAGCGCCGGCAACAGCACCGTTTGCAATAACCATTATAAGACTGAACGACCGTCCGGAAAGCGGACAGCACCGAAGATGGCGTCCACCGGCGAGATTTGGCTGCAGTGGTTCTCCTGTTGCTTCCAGCAGCAGCGATCGCCCTCCCGCCGTCCGCATCAGCGCCTGCGCATCGATCGCTCGATGATTGGCAATCCCACAAATTTTCAGCACACCGGTCACATCGGATCCGCCGACGTGGAGCTGTCGGCGAACCGCCTCAACGCGATCTCAACCCAAATGCAGAGCAAGGGCGGCTACGAAACAAACTCGATACACTCGCTGCACGTAAGTTTAAACGAGGGGATGGGCTGACTGCCAGGGTGCTGGGTAAATAAACTGAGGCTCACTTTAATCAATTGACTCATTGGGTTTTATTTTCTGTTATTGTTGTGAATATTTAATGTGCGATTCACGTTGATCGCAACTCGAAACGTTTGGAGAGCATTTAGCACCTACAGCTTGGCAAGGTACCAACCACTGCTTGGCGGTTGCTGTGGTTTGTTTTATAGGCTCAAGGTGCAGCTAATCACAAGATAGTATTCACTTTAAATCAAATGTAACTCGAGAGATGAATTAATTTCAAATCGAAACAAGTCGCAAATTAAATATTTAAAAAGGTCACAATTAAAGTTATCGATAATGCGATAACATTTTGAACAGTTGTCGTCCCCCACTTTCCAATTGGAACTGCGAATCAGTTCAAATTTTGGCACAGGATAAAACAAACTTAGTTTTGCAGCCCTAACGAAAACCTTGCATACTTTTTTCCGAAACCATTTTATTCTTGTTTAAAAAGTTCTTAGCTTTTTGTGTCCGATAAGCACCGAGCAGCAGGCTATTTAAGTTGATATAAAAATTGGATTGTCTCGTCGAATTGATAGACAGACCAGCTGACAGTTCAATGAACTTCTAAGAGACACTCATCAGGTGTGAGTGTGTGTGTGTGTGATGTATGTTTAAGATCCACACCCAAGTTTGGTACAAAATGTTTAATTAAGTTTGTGGCAACTTTCATGCTATACATCCATTTGCTTGGCCACAGCGCTGATAAGATCTGTATGCACCCCCTCCCGCCCTCGCTTCTTGCTGTAAGTGGTAAACAATACCGAGTGCCCAGCCCCAGCTACATAGTTGGAGCTCTGGTCACGCTCTAGTACATCGCTTAAACAGCTGACAACAACAATTAAACCTTTCATGTATATGTCTATATTATAATATTGTTTTTTCTTTTGCTTGGCAGGCATGCTGATGAAGGAACTCCAACCGTTGGCTATTAAATGCATTTTGTGCAATTTTCTTTGAAACAACAACTAAAATGGAAAACAACGTTTTTTTTTTATATAATTCTTTGTTAAACGCGAGCGTTTTATCAGGCGGCGAGGGTGAATAACTAGGAGGAGGAGGTGGAGCCGGTTGACAACGCCAGACGCAACAGCAATTGGGTTCCATAGAACAACAACAACAATAACAACTGGAAGTGGAATATGAGAGATTGGACAATGGACTCCATGTGCACCAGCTACTAAGCGTATATAGAGAAAGTGTATTAGCTATAAGTCGGTACTATCCATGTTTAAACTGAAGAATTGTTTGCTTTTGTGAGTATTATATAGATGAAAAATCGCAAAAGTTGCAGACAGATAAACATTTGATATAGCTAAAGTCGGTTCAAAATCAGTGCAAATGTTATTACTTTTTACCTTTCGTTGTTGGTAACTTGTACTTAATGCCAAAAACGGGTCAAGTTGAGATCGTAAAAATGAAAAGAGATACATTTCCAATATAAAAACCCAGAGAACAGAACTGCCTTATTTCGTAGAGCGCACAACTAAAGCCCAGATCAGATGATATATGCATATATATATATATAATTAATATCGACTGTTGTGTGCTGTCTAGCAAAGCAATTTTATAAAGCTGATTTAGCATTTATATAACGTTATTAACTATACAAAAAAAATATATATAAATATAAAAAACTGTAATGACAACAAATTGTCGCACAATCAATTTTTCAAAAAACAAAAACGTAATATGTATAATTTATGATATTTATAAAACTCGAATACTTGTTTACAAAGCAAAAAAAAATCTTTATATATATATATAAAATGTAACTACTTTTTTTTAGTTTTATATATGTATACAAGTATTTATAAACCGAAACCAATTAACCAATGCAGAGAGATACGTAGAGTTTAATATTTGGCAGTAGAACGTGTACCTTGGTAGAATCCCCAAAAAACAGTGAAAACAGAAACTTTAAGAATCATTTATAAAAACTTACAAAACTTAAATCAAATTGAGTTACAACTGAGAAAACCGCTTGTAACAACAAATATAGAAATGTGTTTTGGGTTGAAGCGTCGCAAGTTGAACGCGAAATAGAAATAGACTAATTGTATAAAACAAACCAATATTTAAGCAATAATTTATGGAAAAAGTATATTAAAAAAAACAATATTTAAAAGTATTTGTGTTTTTGATTGTGATGTGTATTTTAATTCAAACAAAGGTTTTAATACTATTTTAGAATTGCATTTTTGGTCAAAATTTACCAAAAAGACTAAAACTAAAACTGATTTTAAAAGTATTATATTACGGTTACGAGTTCAGTTCCTATCACACACTATATAAAAATCGAAGTATTTTTGTTTTTGATTCCATTTATTGGCTTTACAGAGGTTAGTTTTACCGTTATTTAACGCTTTCTTAGCCTAGGCATATTGATTTGTTGCTTATGGGAACTATTTTCTTTTGTGATTACATGGATTATATAGATTAATCATCATTATCGCTGCCGCTGCCGGAGCTGGAGCCGCTGCCACTGCCTGATTTGGAGCCGCTCTTGCGGCTTTCGTTGTCGCTGCCGCTTCCGGCGTCGCCAGCGCCGTCGCCGCTTTTGCCGCTGCCCACATCGGACTCGCTGTCGGAGTCACGCAGGGCTTTGCTGGCCTTGGCCTTGTTCACCTTTTTGCTGCGTCGCGCCTCGAAGTCGGAGCCCTCGTCTTCGTCGGAGGAGTAAATGGTGGAGGCCTTCTGCTCCGCTTGGCCCCCGCCGCCAGCGGCGCCCTTCTTGTAACGATTCTTGATGGCACTCAGGCTGATGGCGTTCTCGTCGTCGCTGCCGTCGTCGTGCTGGTAGGAGGAGTTGCCGCCACCGATGAGCGGCTCGCCGGCGCCGGCCTTCTTCTTCTTGGGTTGCGCCTTGTGCTGGGTGCGCATGGCGAGGCGCAGCTTGGCCTCCTCCTCCTTTAGCTGGGAGTAGCGATCCGTGGTGGGATCCTTGCCCACCTGGGTGAGAATCTTGATGCCACTCGTCTTGGTCGAGCGATCCGCCAGCGACATGGTGATCTTCTTGTGTGTAAACGATTCCGTCGAGTGCGGCCGGAAGGTGAGCTTGGTGCGGAACACCGACTGGCCCTGCAGACCGGTGCCCTGGCGTATGAATAGATGATTGTGATCGCCCACCAGCGGCTGGCGGTACGCGTCGAAGATCTCGTTGCCCAGGTGGAGGCTCATGCTGCCGTCGGACCAGCGCACGAAGCGGGCGTTGGACTCGCGCACCATGTCGCCCTTGTTGTTCATGAACTCGCGCCAGCGGATGGTGTTGCTCACTTTGAGCTTGATACGCTGGCGACCCTCCTCGTCCATGGTCTCCTCCTCATCGATTTCGTCTTCATACGTCTCCGGATCGAACGGATGTGTCACCACCGATAAAAAGTTAGGCAGCTTGATGAAGTGCTGCTCTTTGCCTAGGTCCGCCGAGATGCGCGGTATCTCCACATCGATGCGTGTCTCTGGTAACGGCTCCGGTTCATCCTCCTTGGCTACGGCCTGGCCCTGCTGCGGCTCCGCGTCGCGGGAACGCGACCGGGAACGACTGCGCGACCGACTGACGGAGCGACTTCGTGAACGTGACTTGCTCTGGCTGCGGCTACGCGAACGCGCTACGCTGCCTGTCGGAGATCGGAGAGCTCCCGCCTGCTCCTCGTCGTCGCTGATATCATCCGCATCGCCAAAGATGTCCGAGGCGGCGGGCGCTTTTTTCGGCTGCAAATGGAAAACGGATGAAAACAACCGCACATGGGGGATATGGGGATTTTGCTTACCTCATCCTCATCACTGTCGGAGTCGATTAGGCGCGTCTTCTTCGCCTTTGTTGGCGAGGCTGAGTCGCTGTCACTTTTCCGTTTCTCGCTGTCCGTGTTGCTTTGCCGGCGCTGCTTCTTCTTGGGCACGCCGATGTCGCTGCCCGACCCTGAGGCGGAGCCACTTCGGCTACGCGATGTGCGTCCCGAGTGCGGTGTGGCCGTCTTTGACCGGGATTGTGAACGGGAGCGGGTTGGGGACCGGGATCGGGATTTTGAAGTGCGACTGCCGCTACGACTGCGACTGCGGCTGCGACTCTTGCTCTTCGAGTTGGCGCGTTGATCGTCGATCTGTAGATTGGGCGAGTTTGAACGCGACTCCACGTGGCCGCTGCGCTTGCTGTGCGGCGTGCCACTGCGGGAACGTGAGCGGGACCGGGAGTGTTGACTGTGCGCTGATCCGGAGCGCCGGCTGTGTGGAGATCCGGAGCCAGAGCGTGCACTGTGCGGCGAACCGGAACCGGAATGTGACTGCGACGATCTGGAGCCGGAACGCGAGCGCTCGCTGCCACTACCTGACTTACGACTGTGGGGCGACCTAAGGGGGTAAAGTTTGGTTGCTCGTAAAGTCATTGGGACAGGCGCATGCAATAATTCAATTTAAAACCTACCCCGGCGCAACGCCTTGCGGCGTAGCGCTGCGACTGCGGCTGCCACTGCGACTGGAACCGGACCCAGAACCTGAAAGAGCTCATCCAGTACAGTTACCGCCGCAAAAATATATTATGCACTTACCGCTCTCGTCATCTGAATTCGGATCGCCCATATTTTAATGTATTATTCTTGCAAAGTAAGAAAATGCCAATGCCAAAAATGTCACTACAAATTGGCGGCCCTGACACGTACAAGCAAGTTGTATTCACAACTAATGTACATGCAAAGATCAATGAACTCTAGTTATTTAACTTGTATTATTGAAATTAAATAAATTTATACATTATTAATTAATAATAAAACAGTTATGTGTTTAATTAACCGCTTTGTACGTAAATAATGTTACGTGCCTTGCACTCCTAAAACTGCCAAGGCAACCCTGCTTCTGTCGCTACTGTTGTGAACGCTACTATCGATAACAGCACAGCATCGATAAGCATCATCCGTCTCCGTCTTTTGTGTGTTTGTATTCGTATGTGACGAGCCACAAAAGTTTTTGCGGAACGTATTTTGTGTACATTTTAAGCGTTTTTTTAACGCTCAAAAATTGTTTATAGTATTGCAATTATAAATAATAGGCAATTGCCTATTTTGAATTAAAGTGCGTTATATTGTGCACAGCGTAAAAGGTGCACAAATCGCGAAGCGAATTTACCCCAAATTCGCGTTCGGGTGAAATTTCAATGAACTGAGAAAACAAAGACAGACACACACACTGTGAACGCGCAGCAAAGGAAGAAGAAGCAGTGGCAACAGCGCAATAGCAAGCAATTATTTACTTACAAAAAAGCCAACATATTATACATAAACGAAGGAAAAACAATCAAACAAAAAAAAAAAACGACTGTGAAGAAATCCAACGTGAATATTCTATATCAAGGTTTTAAGCAGCTAAAAGTAAAAAATAATTGTGTAGTCGCCGCTTTTTCTGCTTGGCAAAGGAGGAAAGCATAAAAAACCTTTCGGTACTCCTCTCGGCCAGAGGCACGACGAAGTAAAATTCACCAATACACACATATACAGACAGAGCGCGCGCGCGTGTGTGTACGTATATATGTATGTACATATATATATGCAATATATATAGGGATACGGCGCGGAAAAATACCAACTAACCTAGCTCCGCACGTTTCGGCTACACTGCAGGTGTATGTGTGTTTGTGTAAGTCCTGAGTGCCATTTACAAGCAACTGTGAAAAACGAACCAAGCGATCAAAGCAAGCATTCTCTCAGTTGGTGCAGCAGCTGACAAAACGGCGCTAGGACGACGCCAGCAGCGGCAGCGGCAGCTTAAGCGTCAGCAGAAACAACGTCCCAGTCGCTTTGGAATGTTAGATGCGGTGAGAACAAAACATTCAGTGTATGTTGTTGTTGGTAACAGCAGTAGTCGGCAAACAGTAGCAGTAAAAGTGGAAGAACAAGAAGCAGCAGCATTATCATCCAACGTTCATTTAGGTAAGTGTTGTAAACATACAGTAAGTCTTTAACTAGATTTAGTTGTTGTTTTCTTTGCGACTGCTAAAGCTCTTTTTCAAGGCTAGCCCTGAATGCTAATTGCCCAAAGTTTAATTTGTATCAGTTTGTTGTAAGCGCACGCAGTGTTGCAAAACGCACATTGGTCAGCTGATGAAGTTACACACAAAACGAACGAACGAACGAAGCAACGGAACCGATCATCATAGTCAGTCAGGCACAGTCAACGCAAACCAATAGGAAAGCATGTAAAACGCACAAACGGTGCACATAATACAAAAGGAAATAAATGTGAAAGAACGGGTACCTGCGTCGTGCCGACGTTTATATACCCTTACTGGCAATTGCAAGATCTGCGTTATATATTTAAGCATATTGTTGAGCGCACGAAAATAAATTTTTGATCGATTGATTCTAATTAATGCTATATTATCTCCTAGTTCAATATTGGTAATCTATATCAATACATATTTTTGTGGTCCCATTTTATGACAGAATTATAAAACCTTCTTGTAGGGTATATAATAAGTAAATGATTATGACTACAGACAGTGTAAGCAGAGCCGAAACCCAAAACCTTGAGGCTACCTGCAGATCAGCAACACTCACATTTTGTTTGTTTTTGCGCAGCATACAAGTGCACGTTCAAACACACACATGCACACAGTTGCTTGTAGATCGTCTGCGCCAATGCTTGGCGTATCCTTTTTCATTTGCCTTTTGTTTGTTACTTGAAGCAAAGCGGATCCTGCGTCTCGTCATTCTGGTTTTTAAATTGTATGTGTGTGTGTTTTTCTGAATTACCTATTTAAATTGATTTTTTTTTGGTGTCTTTTTCTTTTGACAGCTGATGGTCGGCCATTTAAATGGCGCTAGTGTTGCAAAGCTAATGCGGCTTTGTTTACCTGCGTTTTGTTCGTATTCGCCGCTGTGCGTTTCATTATAGCTTACTTTTATTTTTTAGCTGTAACAGCTATATTACGTCTGATGATAGTATGCGGTGCTTGTTGTTGTCTGTAAGCCCACAGTTACGTAAATTGATAGCGACCTTGGCTTTATCAAAGCCACAAATTAAAAAAAATAATAATATAAGAATATATAAACCCGCCCCCAACCGACAACAAGAATTCGGCCAAAGCCAGACAGTGAAAACGAGCAGAGCCCCCATTTGTCTTGTTTATACTATTTATTTATAAGCATATGTTTGTATTTTTCAACGCGCAACAATAATAATAATTATCTGCACTCAGGTGTTATCAAACGTGCGCGATTTGGTGTCTGTTTCTGGTTCTCTCGCCTTGAATCTATGTGAGTCACAGTCACGTAGAGCTCTTGTCTACATATTAAATTTAACGCTCTCTCTCTCTCTCGCTCATCGTTTGTGATAAACAACAGCCGGCCTCGCATGATTTGTTGTTGGCCAATTGATGTATCTATAGGCATATGTGTGTGTAAAGTTTCTTATGCGCGCCAAAAAAAAAAAAAAAGAAAAAGCACGACTGCATCAAAGACCTGTCCGATATGACGATCAAACGTTAAGAGGCTTTTGCAAATGTTCGGGCTAGCTTTGAAATGTATTACGGCGATAACATCAATAGAGATGCTAATGAAATGCAGTCAAAACTCAATCTGATCTATTTTCTTATTATCTTATTGTTGTTTTGATGCACAGATTATGGCGAATTTAAATTTTCAACAACCGCCGCGAAGCATAGCAAACGCGGCTTTAACGGGCCGAACAACAGGCGGCTTCGGTGGTAGCTCCATGTCCGGCCATGTAACACCCACGTCCGGCATGTTCCAAACCGGTAAGTCGCCTCTCTGATCAATTTATCAGCTGTGCACATGTGCTCATGATTGTAATTGTGATTACAGATTTCGCCACCGTCTATCCGGGCGCTGCGAATTACGGTCAACAAACGCAACAGCCGCCTCAGCTATCGCCGAATCGCAATGCGCAGTTATCGGTTGGTGGTCCCGCCTTATCGAGTGGCAATCGCAATGCGAATCTATTTGGCCAGCGGTTTGCGGAGCGTCGTGCCATGCAGGGTCTGGGCAGCGGGCCCATGGTGAGTACAAGTCGATCAATATGTATGTATCAACATTTAAATACCCTTTCCCCCCCTCCATTTGCAGTCGAACATGGGCAACTTTATGCAATCCGGTCGCGGCGGCTATGGAACGGGCGGCGGCGGACCTTTAACTAATTTTCATGTATTCGGTGGAGGCAGTGGCGCGGACTCATCGACACCAGCGCTACTCGATCCCACAGAGTTTCCATCGCTGACGAATGCGCGCGGTCAAAACGAGACACTGCCCCAATCGAATACCCTCCAGCCGCCGGGCAGCAAACCCTACGGTAATTTCTTTACCTCTTGTGAGTTCAAAACAAAATCCACTTTTTTTTACATTTAATTTCTGTTACAAACAATTACAATTGGTTGCGGTTCGCTCTATATATTTATATCTCTATATAAACATCTTGTGTCTAGTTTTCTTTTGCATTCATAATTGTGCTAAAGATTTTTGTACTCGTTCACGAAGCGAAAATATTATATTTGTTTTGTGCAAAATTAGCAGTCAGTCGTCTGTCCGTATTAACGCTTTTTGATTTTTTAATTTGGATTATTTACTCATGTAGACACTTAATATTGACTGTTTACAGCTTCGGCTTTTTATATATAAACCCGGCCCTTTCCCGTCCCCACAGATCACAACAGATCGATTTTTTTCTTTGAAATAGCAACAATCGGGATCGATTTCGACTGTTTTCAGCTGTGAACGAGTATTGCGCAGTCGGTTACACCCGGCTGCAATGTTCTTACTTGTTTTTAGTCAACTAATTGCTTCTTGGTGTTGGAGCCAGTTCGAGATATTTAGATGTGTTCACTTTATCGAATGCGCACTGTTCTTTATTACACTTCCCGTTTGCAATTTGAGTATTTACCCTGATCGGTTGACTGATGGACTTTGGCACTATTTTCAGTTGGCATGGTGAAGCAACCAACGTCAGAGCAGTCGGAATTTACGATGTCCAACGAGGACTTTCCTGCGTTACCGGGCACCCAGAACTCGGATGGCACAACGAACGCGATAGGCAATAGCAGCGGTGTTGGCAGCGCTGCTGGCAGCGGAAGCGGCGGCAACGGCGGCGGCGGCATCGGTGGCGTCACAGACAACAATCTGGATGGCACGGAAAAGGCGGGAATGAATTCAATTGTGGTCAGCGGGGGTTCAGGCAGCTCTGGTGCCGTTGTGGGGGGCAATGGTCTCGGCGCCGTTGGCAGCGGTCTCGGCGGCGGTGGCGGCAGCGGCAGCGGTTCAAGCGGTCAGGTGGTGAATGCAACGCATGTAGGATTAGTGGGTGCCGGCGGCGGCGGCGGCGGCGTTGGTGTCAACAGTGTTACCAGCAGCAATGCCATGATGGGCGTTGGCGGCGGCCTCGGCAGCGGCGCGGGCTGCGAGCATATGAACGATAATTCCAGCAATGATAAACTTGTGAAGAGCGGCGTGCAAACATCGCCAGATGGTAAGGCTGACAACTAGGCTAAATACTAGTCCCTAATGATAACTAATCTCGATCATAGGCAAGGTCACAAACATACCAGCGAGCATGGTGAACAATCAGTTTGGCATGGTGGGTCTGCTGACGTTCATACGAGCGGCCGAAACGGATCCCAATCTGGTGACATTGTCGCTGGGCACGGACCTAACGGGCCTTGGCTTGAATCTAAACTCACAGGAGAGTTTGCATCCAACATTCGCTGGACCGTTCGTGGAACAGCCCTGCAGGTGAGCGGACGCCCATCAAAAATAAATGTTTTCATTTTCTAATTTCCAATTTCCTCACTAGAGCACAAGACGTTGAGTACAACGTGCCACCCGAATATCTGATCAATTTTGCGATTAGAGATAAGCTAACAGCGCCGGTACTGAAAAAGCTGCAAGAAGATCTGCTCTTTTTCCTATTCTACACGAATATCGGTGATGTAATGCAATTAATGGCAGCTGCTGAATTGTAAGTGGCAACAAATAATTGATTTTTATAGTTGCAATTAAGATGCTTTTCTTGAACACACAGGCATAGTCGCGAGTGGCGGTATCATGTGGAGGAGAAAATTTGGATAACTCGAATTCCTGGCATTAATCAATATGAAAAAAATGGTACAAAAGAGCGTGGCACCTTCTATTACTTTGATGCGCAAAGTTGGAAACGTTTGTCCAGGAATTTCCAAGTAGATGCCGAGAAATTAGATAAATGTCCCAATATAAGTGCGTTTATGAATGGACAGTCTGTATAATAATAATAAAAACTGAAAATATTTGAAAAAAGCAAAACAAAATTATCTTCAAGCGTTCAAATCAATTATTTTTAAATATAACGTTTCAGTTGTAATGTGTGATAAATGTAATCAACCCTGTATTCATGCAATCGATATGAGGTTTCTGTATCCCCAATGAGTTATCGATTGACCGCCACAAAAACATAGCGTTGCCATACTGCTGCTGTTAAACTGGCTTGAGGTATGCTGATCGAGCGAGAGCAGTAAATATTTTTCAAACAATTTTTTGTATTTTTATACATTTATACAAAGTTTTCTTGAGTGTAACACTTGAAAGATGGATAAAAAAAAGTTGTTATAGTCGGGCTTTTAAGCAGGAACTGTAAGCTGCACCTCACACTTAGCTAGCAAAATTGCGCAGCTGCATACCCACCTTGGCAACAACAAAAGAACGTAAACAGCGCCTGCGCCATTAGCTAGAATTCAAATTTAAATCAATTGCGAACGGACAGAAAATGAATACGCCTGGCGTCAGCATGTTCCAGGGCGCCGACACGCTCAAAGTAAACTCAACGCTTGAACGCCAGGAGGAGGAAGAAGCGCTGCAGGATCAAAAACGCCGCGAAGCCGAGGTGAGTGCTGGTATTTAAACCGACGCAAGCCCTATTTAAAGTCAACAACAATTTCGATTTATGTTTGCATGCGAAATTATAGTTGGGAAATTTGTTGGAAAATGCTTTCGATGATTTGGATGACGACGACAACAACGAGAGCACAATCGACTCGACAGCAACTTATCCCTCAAATTTTCTGCCCGAGCAGCCCCTGCCCCCGCTACCGGCGCTCTCCAACCAGCAGCAACAGCCGGCGGATTATGTGAATGCCAGCGAAATGCACAAGCTGAAGATGATGCTGGAGTCGAAGACGCGCGAGCTGAACAACATCAACCAGCTGGCGGCGGATGCGCACAAGAAGATCGACGAGTATCAGAAGCGCCTGACCATCACCGAGGCGGAACTGGACCGGGCGCTGCGCGAGAAGCAGCACACGCACGAGCTGCTCGTGGACAGCAAGGAGAAGTGCTCGAATCTGGACAACAGCATTGAGAAGCTGCGCGTCGAGAAGAAATCCCTGGAATCGGAGAATACACAGCTAGTGGGCAGACTGGAGACGGCGCAGACGCTGCTCGCAGATGTGCAGCGCAAGTACGATATGGTGGAACGGGATCAGCATCGGCGCGAGGATCGCAACACCGATATGCGCATCAAGCAGCTGGAGGAGCACCACCGCGCCCAAACCGAGCTGATGCAGCAGCAGCTCAGCCAACTGAGCGATCAGCTCGACAAGAAAAAGCAGGAGCTCGACCAGATGCACATGCGCTACAATGCGCTCCAGTCCAGCCACGAAACTATGCTCCTAGCCAAGGCCGACAAGATCAACGAGCTCAACGCGGCTCTCGACGAGGCCCGGCGACGCTGCAACCAGCTGGCCAACAAGCCCAACTACGAGGCGGAGTGTGCGCGCCAGCAGCAGTGCATAGCCGATCTGGAGGCGCAAGTGGCCAGCATGGAGCAGACGATAGCGCAGCTGACGGAGCGCGTGAACGGCGCCACCGCCGAGATGGACATGATGGACACGCTAATTCAGCAGCATCAGTCCGAGTCGGAGACGCCGAATCGGCTGCCGTCGCGTTTGATGGGCAGCACGCCCCTCAATCCCGCCGATCGCATGGGCCACATCAAGCAGGAGCTGTACCGGGCGCTCGCCAGCCTGAAGAACAAGCGCGAGGAGGTGCGTAAGCTGGAGAAGCAGCTGGATGAGCGCACCCACGAGCTGCGCAAGCTGCGCGACGAGGAGAACAGGGCCCTGGTGCAGCTAGCCACGCTTAAGGAGGACAAGATGCGCCTGGAGACGCGCATCCGGGTGCTGCAGGAGCAGTTGGACGAGCGTCAGCACAACTCCTCCCTCAACGTGTCCAAACTGCAGGGCGAATTGGATGCGCTGCTCGTCGAGCGTGATGCACTACGTCAGCAAACGGATACCCAGGCCACGGAGCGGCAACGAGCCGAAAAGCAGCTGCAGCAGCTTCAGTTCCAGCTGGACGAACTGAAGCGGGAGCACGAGAACCTCAGGTGCAAACATGACCAGCTCACGGATGACAATCGCCAGCTGCGACAGCGCGCGACCGCCGACAATCTGCGGCTGGAGCTGGAACGCCACAAAATACTGCTGAAGGACGCGCAGGGCGAGGTGGAGCGCCTGAAGACCCTCTACACGGAAATCGCCAATGAAAAGGAGACGCTCAGCTACCAGCTGCGCAAGCTCAGCGAAAGCGACAGCGTCAAGGATCTGCAGGAGCAGCGCCAGCAGATCGCACAGTTGCAGCGCAACGTCCAGCTGGCCGAACTGAAGGCCCAGGAACTGACCAAGATCCTCGACACGGAGAAGCTGCGCCACGAGCGCGAGCTGCAGACGCTGCGCGAGAAGTGGGAGCGCGAGAAGCACGAGGAGCTGATCAAGGCGGCCAAGGAGAGCAGCAACAGCTGCAGCAAGTGCATCGACCAGCTGGCAGAGATAACCAAGGTGAGAGCAAGCGGCAAATCAAACAAATATTCGTACTGATTGACTGATTGACTGACTGACGATCGATGCACAGGCCAAACTGTTAGAGCTGGGCAGCTGAGTTCCAAGTGTCGACCAATTTTTTTTTGCTTATCATCCGATTTGCTAAAACCTTGTAAATACGCGTTTTTCTTGCCTTTACAGATCGAAATCCAAATGCTAAAACTGCAGAACATGAACTCCATTCAGGCCAATGAGCTGAACGAGCTGCGCAACGAACTGGAGCAGTCGAAGGCGTTGCAGACGCAGCTGGAGGCGAAGGTGCAGCAAGCGGCGGAGCAGGATAAGCTGATGAGCGAGCTAAAGACACGGGCGCAGCAGTACGAGGAGCAGCTGCAGCAGGCGGCGACTAAGACGGAGCAGAAGTCCAGCCCGGTCAGCTCCGGCACCGGCACCGGTGCGGACGATTTGTCGCCCGCTTCCCCGGAGCTGACGCAGGCGCGCATCAAGCGAATCGAGCAGCGTGTGCGGGACGAGATGGCCAAGCTGTTCGCCGCCGAGCTAAAGCGCTTCACGCAGCGCGTGCAGCAGACGGAGGAGCGCAGCGTGTGCCTGCAGCGCGAGTACCAGCTGGTGTGCCGCGATCTGCAGCAGCGCCAGACGGAGGTAGAGCTGCTCAAGCAGACGATACTCGCCGAGCGCGAGCAGATGCAGAAGCTGCTCGGTGAGCAGGAGGATAAACAGCAGCAGATGCTGCACAAGTTCCGCGGCGAGCTGCAGACGAAGAATCAGCGGATCGCAGATCTGCTGCGCGACCTGGACGAGCAGCATGCGAGCATCGAGTCGGAGCGTCGCTCCATGAAGACCGTGATGAACGAATGGGACAAGCAAAAGCAGTCCATCGAACAGGTGGAGCAACACTGGCGCGCCCAGGTGCAGGCGCTGCGCGATAGCCACGAGGAGGCGATGCGGGCCGCCCAGCTGCGGTATCAGAGCGCCAAACGCACCGCCCACAATTACAAGCTGTACGCGGAGGATAAGGAGGCGCACATGAAGCGCGAGTACGAGCGCATCAAGGTGGAGTACCAGACCTCGCTCACCCAGATCGAAGCCACCATGCAGCAGCATCTCCAGCGCAAGAGTCACGAGCGCCGAGCGACGAACGACAAGGAGAACAAGCCCAGCAATCATTAGATATATGTTTAAGCTATGCTTAGTCCAATTGTTTATAATTCGCTTGCCTTAGACCTGACATACACCTCGATACCATTGTTTTTATATGCACACTTTAGAATAGAATACACAATATATATATATTGCTACATTCCAATTGCTACACATTTGACTTGTTTAGCTGCGTCCAGCATTTGTCCAGGATCGCAAAAAATTTGTCGATTTCCGTGCGTTGAATTCCCAGGCCCGCGGCTACCGTTAAGTACGGCTCATCCAGCTGCTTACGATGCGAGCCAAAGTCTGCAAAAAAAAAACAAAAATATAATTGTATATCTTTAAACAACTTTCAGTTTGATGATCAACGCACAGCTCAACATGAAAGAATTAGAAATGTGGATTGAATCCCTTCTATCTGTTACATACTTATATAACATTCACCCGGCTTTGACCAACTTGAGCCAGTGCGTCAATAATCAAACATGACAATTTTTTATATGTGTCGATACCCACGCTTGAACTTGTGACCATCAATGCATTTGGTTTGCCCCACGGGCACCACACGCACGCCGGACACACCGCGAGCGTGCAGCATGGCGCCCAGTTCGGTGACGCCGCGCTCCTTCTTGCCAGCGCACAGCGTGCTCAGGCTGAGCGCCAGGGAAATGTGATTGTTCACGGTCTGGGGCACAATCTCGCCATGTGCTGTGGCAAATTCTTGCAGTCGCTGTTTGAGATATTGGAAATGCTCCTTGCGTTCCTTTAACAGATTCTGATAGCCGCTGCGTCCCAGCGAGAGCAACGTCATGAACACGTCCAGTGTTTGGGAGCTACTCGCTCGACCCGCGTAGCTGCTGGCCAGCTGCTGCAGCAGCTCCTCATCGCAGCTGGCGACAATGGCGCCGCCCACAGGCACGAGCAGGTTTTTATCCGTGCTCTGTACAATATAATCGATGCGCCCGACTCGCTGTGCCCGCTCGAGCTGGCCGACGATGTCCTCGCACTGCAGCCCATAGGCATTGTTGACCAAATGCGGTACGGCCATGCTCCGGGCCAGCCTTGCTAGCTTTTCAATGTTGTCGCAGTTGCGCGGGGCAAAGCAGCTAGTTGTGCTGTACAGGCACACTATGTTTTCGGCGCCCAGCTCCTGGATTTGCTGTTCGAACGTCTCATAATCCGTGATCAGGGCGTGCTCCTGATCCACCACCAAAGCGGGTATCACAATAGGCTCCAGACCGGCGGCGATGATGGCCTTAAAGCAGGATTTCTGATCAATGCGCGACCAGAGCACGTACTTGGCCGTAGGTCGACGCTTGCGCAGCGCCTGCAGACACAAGGTAAGAGTCATGCCCGTGGCCATGGGCACCAAAAAGCACCCGTGACAGCTTGTCAGGCCTAGTGTCTGCAACAGATCCAGCAGCAGGGCTTTCGTGAGGCTGCCCAGCAGAGTAGAGCCGGCCGCTTTGGGCTGTGCCTCCAGCAAATCGCCGGAGCGCCCGATGCCATGACCAAAGTTGTAATGACGCCGCGCCACCAGCTCTGAAAAGTTAGAGGCAGACTTATTTTGTATATACATATGTATATGTACGTAATATATCGTTCACCCACGGCAGGCTATGCGCGCCTCTCGCTCGCCCAGGCCCACTTTGTGCGCGAAGTTGTTGCTGTCCAGTGCGGCCAGCTGGTGCACCAGCTCCTCAATCTCCTCATCCCGCCAGCCCTGTGACGGCAATTTGCGCTGTAGAAACAACAGTTCAACAAAAAATGTCTTTGATTTTTCTTTTTTATTTTCACTACCTTCTCGAGCAGCTCCTTGACCTTGCGCTGCTTTAAGCGCTGCGCAGCCAATCCCAGCTGCAAGTAATTGTGGGGCACTAGCTTTTGGGGTATATTAATACCATCGAAATTCATGTTGCAGCGCGCCAAATGTTTACGTAGCTGCTGGCATGACACCTTCACATATTTACCAACACTAAGAACTATAGCAGGCACAGTTAGTAAAAATCTGTCACGGGTGTCATTCCTCTACTGCCTTTGTCGATACGTTCTCGACTGTCTATCGATAGCAGTCAACACTTATTGACTGCACAACAATCGAACTGACGCAGCGCGCATAATTTTCTGTGGCGTCACTTAAATATTTAGTTTAAAAATATTAATAATATAATTAAGATTAAGTGCTGAAGACCCTAACATAACCATCAACATGTAAGTGAAGCAACCGTAAACACGAGTGCAGAGTGCTAATTGTGCAATTTGCAGGCCGAAAATAAGCGAGAACACAATGCGCGAGCTGGACGACATTTTAAAGGAGAACAATCCAGATACAGATCGCTTGACGGCTTTTCTGAAGCTGAAAACAGCTTCAAAGCCACAGACCAGTCCGCAGTGCGTGCTCGGCGGCGACGATATATCGTTTGATGTTGACGTTGATTTGATTAAGCTGCCAGAGAAGAATCAACAAAAAGAACAACAACAGCAGGATCAGCAGGCGGCTCTGACAAACAGTACACAAAAAGCGGCTAAAAAATTAGCGCAAAGCGAAACGGTTAAAGATTCTATTGAAGCGAATGTGCAGCCGCAGCCCAAACGGGTACACGAGAATCTACCGTCGCGCCGCTCCCATAGCGCCTCACCTGCACACACCCTGCGCTCCCCCGCCGCCGATAAATTGCGTCGTGTGGCAGTCAGCAGACGCAGCTCTGGGCGTCGCGATCTGCAAAGAGAGTTCGACAATGCTGTGAATAAGCAGAGTTCCGCCTTCTTTGAATTTGTAAGTTTCACACTTGTATCAAATGGCTGTTCCCTGCTCTAGACTTTCGCTTTGCAGATGCCCGAAGGAAGCAGCACGCCTGGTTCAGCAAAACTTGCAGGATCAGCAGTAGCAGCATCTTTACCATCTTCAGCAGTATCCTCACCAACAGCAGCCCTTGCCGTCTGTCAGCCTTTGCCAAACCATGATGAGTTCGAGGTCAGCTTTCAGGCAAGCCTTATGCAAATGAATCGAAAGGAAAATTATAAGCAAATCCCCAACCAAACAACACAGCACCCGAATTCACCAAGAAGCACGGGCGAGCGCGGAACCTTTACTGTCGCGGGGTCTGCCGAGCCAGAGCCGGAGTCAGGGCCGGAGCCGGAGCTGCTGCCAGCTTCACAGTCAGAGCAGCAGCCCTTGATAGATGCCAATATGGGACAGCTGCCAACGAGGTCTCAAACAAACACGAAGTTCACGCTCTCGCTTTCTTCATCGCAAAAGCAGGCACGTGTGCGTCTAAGACGCATGTCGCAACTGATGGATTCGTCGCTAGCTGCACATGGGGAAAAGCAGCCGGAGGCGGAGAGCGTTGTGCAGGACAACAGGCAAACAGAGCCAGCTTCAACAGCAGCAACGGCAGCAGCCGCAGCAACGCCTCATGCAGTTACAGTAGAAGCAGCGGGCGTCAGTTGTGGCATGCAAACCTCCAGCACTCCTGTCCCTAGTATTGAGAAGAACTCTGCTGAGGATGAGACAGACACGCCTCCGCTGAACCTGGCGCCAGAAGGTGGCGACATTACCAGGCAGCGTCGCCGGTGCGAGGAGCAGCAGTACAAGGAGACAACCATGCAGCTGCTTGGCCTGCAGCGCACCCGCTCCAAGAATATGCATGCCCAGAAGCCGGCACAGGGCGTACTCAACAAGCCGCCGCGGCCGGCCATCAACGGAGAGCAGTTTGCCGAGGAGCTGGCGCGGATGAGCAACTACGAGATACTCGATTTGCGCAAACGCAACTCCAGACTTGCCCAGATCGGGAAGCCCGAGTCCACAACGCCAGACCAGCTGGCCATGGAGCAGAGCATACAAATGGAGATGGTGCGGCGTAATCTCAACGGTATGGGAAACGGTTTACCCTGCAAGGTGACCTCCCCGTTGAGGAGGAGCAGTGCCACCGCGGACCATAGCCTCTTGTCTTGCGCTGAATACTCGTTGAAAGAGCGACGTAAGCGTTTCCCACGCCGCGGATCAGCAATTGTGAGTATTTTCCATTTACAATCTTTGACCAACTCCAAATTTGACTCCCTGAAGAACACCAAGCTGAAGAACTATATGCAGCTGCCGCAGACCATAGAGGAGCGTCTCAAGACGCGGTCCAAATCCGGGAGCAAGCGTAGTCTATACACTAAGGGCAACTCGGACACCGAGGAGAATCGGTCGCAGTCTCCGCCCAAGGCGTCGCGCTTGAGCTTCAGCTCCATACAGATAGCGCCCGCACCACCCGACCGCTCGAGCACCAGTGAGGATAACGAGGACATACCCATTGTGCCGCCGCCGCCAGCCTCCATTCGATACTCTCGCCAGTTGCGGAGATCGGTGCGGTTCAGTTCCGTTGGGCTGGTTGGACAACCAGCACAGGTGGAAGATGCTGCGAAGCAGGCTCAAGACGCAACTGTTGAGATTGTAGAGAATATACCCACTCCGCCGCCGCCACAGGAATTTATTTATGCTGAGCAGGATCAGAATGCACATGCGGAGCAGACGCAGACGCAGCCACAAGGCGTTGAATGCGACGTTTTAGAGGACTTACCCATTGTGCCGCCGCCGCCAGCCGCCAAGCGAAACTTGAGCCAGTCGAGAAACTCAGCGCGCTTCAGTTCTGGCCATGTGCCATCCCCGGCACTCACTAGTACCAAAAAGCGGCAGTCCCAAGCCGCATATGTTGATGCTCTAGAGAATATACTCATTGTGCCGCCACCGCCGGTCTCCATGCGATACTCGCGCCAGTTGGCAAGATCGCAGGATTATATTTATACTGAGGAGGAGCAGGTGGCAGATTCGGAGCAGGATGCCGATGGGGAGCAGGATGCCAATGCGGTGCAGATTCAGCCCCAAAACACAGCAGCTGGGGACTTAGAAGACTTGCCCGTTGTGCCGCCGCCGCCAGCCTCCATGCGATACTCGCGTCAGTCGAGGCGTTCGGTGCGCTCCAACCCTGTTGATATGCCCGTGGAGACACCGCAGGAGTCAATTTTTGCGGAGGAGGAGCAACCGTTAAATAATAATGCGGAGCAGGGCATGGAGGAGTTGCGCATGCAGACGCCAACACCTCCAGCAGACGCATTAACCGCTTCAAATTTCACCCGTTTGGAGAAAACTTTGTTGGATGAACAGCCCAGCACAAGCAGAGCCGCACGCGAGGCCTTCGAGCTGTCGATTAGCAGGCAGCAGAGCACAAAGAACAAGGAAACAAAGGATTCACGAAAACAACAGCAGAGGGCCAACCTTAAGAAAACGCCACTTGCGAAGGAGGGAGGGTTCAAGAAGCCACGGGCGCCTGTGGGTCGGGCTGGGCAAAATTCTGACGCTCGTTTGAAGGCCGCTTTGGATAAGCTGCGCATTACGTTAGCCAACGAGACGTTGCCGCCGGAGGAGAACGGAGCCGAGGACAGTCATAATTCAAGTAAGTTTAAGCAAAGACAAGTCTGATTGACTGATTAATTGACTGACGGATGGCGCACAGCCCAAACCGTAAGAGATATAGTTTTTAAACTGAAGGACTGAAATCGAATTTTCGATTGAATGAAATACCTGCTTGTTGTACAGATTGTAATATATTTTACTTTCTTTTTGCCAGCTGGAGTTCGCCGATCGAAGCGTGGTCAAGTGCCCTTGCGCAATACTTGGGTGCACTCCGTAAAGGATCCGTTCAAGTTCACCTTCTTTGAGCGCTCGATTTCGACCTACGCAATGCACAGCAAGGCTAAGACCAGGAAAACTAAAAAAAAACCAGCTGATAATTGCACTAGCTCCTTAAGTAGGCCGCCGCTCTGCAGCAGCACGCCGCGCAATGAGGAGTCTGCTCAGGACATGGGCGGAACACTTAAGCGCAAGCGGGAGGAGCCCATGGAGTCGGGGATTGAACGACTGCCCGAAATAACAGAAGAGGATGCAGCAGCTAATAAAAACATGCGCCGCAAGAGGCAGTCCATCGATGAACAACTGTCTCAGCAGAAAAGGGTCCGCAGGAAACCGTTAAAAAGAAACCCCTTGGATTCAGCGTCAGATTCGGATTCCGCACCCGAAAACGAAAGAGCAACCGAACCCGCGTTACCAGACGTGCCGGAGCTAATTGAAGTTGCAGACGAGCCAACCGCGCCACTTGAACCAGCGCCCGCCTCGACACTACCACCCAATGATGCACAGACCCAACTCCTGCATCTGGCGGACTGGCTGCGGGGTGCGAACGATCAGCCGCCCGCATCTGCAGACGCCAGCGACTACGAAAACAATGGCATGCGCTTCAGTAGGTTGCCCCAATAAATCTTTTTAGCAGTCCTCCAATTGTCAGGTTTGGTCAGTATTTCTTTGCAGGGACAGACAGACGGACATACCATTTGCTGTTGATCAAGAATATAATATTTAATATTGCACATTTCGTGCCAAAATTAATATACCCTCTTGGTATTAAATAATAATTTCCTATATTTTGTTTACTTTTAACTATATCTAAATATCCAAAAGATGGGAAAGAATAATAGCTAGCGATAGACAATTTTCTTTTAAATAATTTATCTTAATTAGTATCAGGTTTATAAGTCCATAAAGTAAGACAACAAATTGATTATTAATTCACGCTTGCACTTTTTATGCAAATCATGTCATTGATTGTATTAATATAACTTTTTGATTGCAGCATCGGCGAGCGACTTGGAGTTCTCGACTTTGGATGGCATAGAGTACAGTTTCTACGGCACGGAGGATAAGTGCGCCATGGGTTATATGCGCTTTAAGCCGTTGCAACAACGCGGCTTGAAGCGCAACAAAACCAATACTTTGGTGTGTATACATATATTACACATGAAATTAATTTAATTAACATTTTGTGACAACTTCCTTTAGCGTTTTATTGCGCTTTACGGAGACTTTGATGTTGAGGTCCATTACGGTTCGATCGAAATGCAAAGGTGCATTTTGAAGCCCGGCGATATGGTTGAGATAAAAATGGGTGAGTAACAAATTGTTGGCATTTATCAAGCGGACATTGTATTGATCTATATATATATATACACATTGCAGGCAGCCGCTTTAACATAACGAATCGCTTGAACGATAATAGTGTACTGATCGTGAATCGCAAGTAAATAGTTATGCATGTCTTTGCATACATCAACAACATTCCCATTTAGCACAACTTATTAGTAGAAAGCTAAAACAAAATCTCCGCATACAATGAATGTATATATTGTTTTTGTTTTATCCTTTGTCTTTTGAATAGTTTTAAATATTTTGTTTTTGTCCCGGAGCGACATGGATATAAATATATTTTGTTAATTCGCACTTAAAAGCTGTTCAACCTGAATTTTGTTTGTTTTTGTTTATTATTGTTTTGGTATTAGGGTTATATATGTATATTTAAAACTCTGATTCCCTTGTAGCACGGGTATTAATAAAGTCGAGCTTTAATTTGGCGTATTTTTTTTATTTTAAATGTGCCTGTTCTGACGTCACGGACACTCCCTTCCTCTGGCTATGTGAATTTCTTACCTTATATCTAAAATTAAACAAACAAAAAGGAAACCATGAAAGGTTGAGGTAGTAAACATATCAAAGAAGTGCTTTGTTTATTTCTCCTCAGGAAATACAAATGAAATAAACTGTTGCCTACTTTTCAGCACTTTCGCTAATGTCGCCCGCTCTAACCTTAAATCCACCCCCTCGACAGCTACGCCGAAATGACGTCTGTCAATGGCTTTGACCATTTCTTGCTGTTGTTGTTTTGGCAGCAAACTTTTCCTTGTGGGTTTAGCTAGCACCCACGCAAAAGTTGCGACAACGCCAACGCTGAGCAGTTAAGCTGTGCCTGCCTTGGCCACATTGTATGCCAGCGATGCGGGCTTAACCCTCTCCCACGTATGGATATTATGGATACACGCGTGTCTCTTTCTCTGTCTTTGTCTCGCTCTCGCTCTGTACGACGTTGTTCACAATTTCAAGTTCATTTAATTTCCATTTTCTCACAATTTTAGCAAGTTGCACGTACCACATGGCGTGGGTGAACCCCATGAGTGTGTGTGTGTGTGTGTGACTTCAAAAGCTAAACGTAAACAAGCAAAAGGCAGCAACAACAATAAACAACAAGAACAACAGTGATGATGATGATGGCGGCTTCTGGTGCCGCTCCACTCTGCATGCAACTTTTTAACACAATTTTGCACGTTTGCTTTGTGTAGCAAATGTCTTAAAAGTAACGAGAAGCAACAGTTGTTCACGGAAAGCCGAAAATTGCATATCCTTGCGGATTAATATTCAATTGAGGATGTATTTTTGTACAACAATGTTGTTTTTTTTTTATTTATAATAAATTTGGTAAGGACATTTGAACAAAAAAAATGTTTTTCATTCAAAAATTAAGTTCTAGTCATGTGGCAGCTATACGATATTAGATATACCATTTAAGATATGTGCGTAAGCGTTGCATATTTCATGAGAATATTATCATACTCTCCCCAAGGGTATAAAAGCACGCACGCACAGCTGCCGTGCGAAGAGAGTGCGGTGAAAGTGTGTAAAAGGTGGGGGATGAGCGCATAAACAGTGCAAAAGAATGTGCTTTGTACAGGTATGTACACTGTCAGCTTATAAGCACCGTCGACTTTCAAATACCCATCACCATTTCTATATTCTATATACTTAACATAATACTAATATATGAACACAAAACCGTTGGTTGGATTCGAACCCATATGTTGAAGATTTATTTCTTCCTTTCTTTTGCTTGCTTTTTTTTTAAACCTGGGTAAACCCTTTTTAGACGCGCAGTGCAGGGTAGCTAAAGTAAAATTAAATCGGCCGTGCGGCGATGAAAGGATACACGGGGAATTGACTTGGGCTGCGTGCCAAATGCGGCTGAGAATTTTTAAAATTAACAAAACATCAACTGACATTCATTAACAATGCGCAGGAGGTCGGAATCCTTTGATCAGCTGCGAGCACAGCGCGACACCACATGATGCACATGATGAGCACGATGATGGCGATGATGATGATGGTGTTGTTGCTGGGGCGAGAGTGTTGTTCTGGCCCCCTTTTCAACCTTGCCACTAAGTGTCAGGCCAAACGCCCGGCTGGTTACGCCCACTGTCAAGTGCAACTCCTGCATGCCAAACAGCTTGACACGCACCGCATACCCCACGCGAAATACTTGACGAGTGGGCGACTACGTGTCCAACCAGTTGCTCCCTTTTTTTGGCGCTGAATTTCAATTTGCACACCTGGCTTTTTTTTGGTATAGCCGTACACAGTTCAAAAGATTGGTTGCACTTTAAAAATAAAAACAGTTTGGATGGACTAAATGGACTGGATAAATTTGAAGAAAATATACACATAAAATTATAATGAAATTGGAAAATGCAATTTTAAAACTCTATATGAGGACATTTCGTTCAGAGTTTGTAGCATGATTGATGGACAAAATGATGATGATAATGTTGTCAATGCTGATGTTGATGACGGCAGGTGCTTATGCCTTACGGTCCTAGTGGCAGGACAAGCAGCTAGCAGACATCATCAAACATCTAAGCTCATTACAAAGGTAAACATTTTAATTTTGTGCACACATTTGCCCAGGCGTCGTCCGCCTTAAGGTGTCACGACACGCTTTGGCATCACACACACACACACACACACACACACACACACACACACACACACACACACACACACACACACACACATAGCTGTCCAGTTCAAGTTTAGAAAACTTGGAATTGAATTGCATCGAAGTTTTGCATTGCTGCGTCGAGTGCTGAATAAATTTAATTAAACATGTCCACTGCCTATGGTAAATTAATAAATAAAATATGATAAATAATAAAAAAATATATAATATTAAAGATGTTCAAATCTGATATTCATTTGGCTGAGGGATTGCCCCCATTGCTCGTGTTTTTTTTTTATTTCCTTAAAATTAAAAACAAAACAAATCTTTTACAATTCATGTGTTTGTTACATATTGTAATATATATTGTTAGGCGTTTGCTTTTAAACAAATTATTCAATATTTATATTTTAATTTAACTACCTATTTTCATAAGATTTTTTTTTACAAATAATTTTAAATGTACTTTTTACTTATATTTGTAAATTCAATTTCGTATGTTATTTTATTTCGTTCAAATTACAATTTTTGATATATTATATTATTCATATAATATATTATTCAATATTTATGTTTTCATTGAAATATCTATTTATACCCTGAACCCATTGAAAATGGGTAAAAAAGGGTATAATGGTTTTGTGCAAATGTATGTAACAGGCAGAAGGAAGCATCTCCGACCCCAT
>SCDY01000918.1:0-62329 GCA_004143825.1 Drosophila micromelanica | reverse complement strand
AACTAAAATCGCAAATCGATAAAGTCCACAATTTTAAAGCTAGAGCCACCAAACTTGGTGTGTATATAGCTGGCGACCTCCTTAGAAGATTGACACCTTCTCTCCCGGCCACGCCCACTGGAACGCCCCCAGCACCTCCGCCATTAAAAATCGGATATGACTATATCTCCCACAGTTTTTGAGCTAGGGTCACCAAATTTGGGATTTATATTACTTGAAAGCTCCCCGAAACATAAAAAAAAAATGTTTGGCCACGCCCACTCCCGCCCCCGTAATCACAAAAACCGTTATATCTGACGCACAAATCGATAAAACGTGTATATATCGCTCAATTTAAGATAGAACCACCAAATTTGGTATGTAGATAGCTGATGACCTCCCCTAAAATATGAGACATTGATACCCCGGCTACGCCCACTAGAACGCCCGCCAGCGCCCCCGCCCCGCCGGAAATGGCTATATCTCCCACAGTTTTTAAGCTAGAGTTCCCAAATTTAGAGGGTAGATAACTGGCCACCGCCTTTATAGATCGGCACGAAATTTCGGCGACAAACCCCCATCCCCACTCACACCCCCACCTCCACCAACACTCACACCTCCACCCCCATTCTCAAATATCGAAATTTTTTAAAATAATAATAATAATTAAGAATGTGAACGAGTATAACGCAGTCGGTAACGCCGGACTGCAACGTTCTTACTTGTTCTAAGAGTTATTTTCTATTAATGTTAATTAAGGGTATTCCACAAGCGACTTTCTTTTATACTGTTAGTTTTCTAGGAATTCAAAATACATACTTATAGAAATGCCAACGCGTGTTGGCCTTAGGACAACTGCCACCGGGTATATTTTTCTCAGTAAGTGAAAGCGGAAACTTTAAATTTGATTAACTTCTAGCTTTGCTTTTGCCTTTGAAGCTGGCGTAATGTTTTATATATTATTTACTATATACAGGTTCTCTATTCGCAGCGCTCGGGGCCTTATTAAGCTTTCAGCTAACTGTTATGTATTAAATGGCAGGGGGAATAAAGTTGATTATAATACTCTGTTCACACTGAAAAAAAGAGTCTATTGGCTTGGCAATTGGAATCAATTTATATATTCCCACAGATTACATAAGTCGATTTTAATTATTTATTATTTGCGCAAGCAATGATGGTATTAACTCTGTGAACGAGTATTACGAAATCGGTTACACTCGGTTATAGCATTGTTATCTGTCTTTCTGAGAATCTGAGAATTGCGATTTATATCATATGCGTTCGAACAGTTCCTGTTAAAAATAACATAATAACGTTACGATTTTATTAAATAAGATGCGGATTAAGAATGTTCAATATCTGGTAATATAACTAATTAGGTAATTATATATGAAATATAATTGATTGCTCTAGAAAATGTGTGACTAGAGCGCCTGTATCTTTGCAATAGAAACTTTTCTGATATGTTATATATAGGTTGCCTATGGCAGCAGACAAACCCACAGCACGCATAGCTTAATAATAAACAAGTAAGAAGGCCGTAAGGGCGTGCCTAGCTAGAAGATACCCTGAACACTGCGATTACATATATAAGACACACAGTTTATTAAATAAATTCTTGATTTACTTGTAAACTAAAAGTATGATGGTTGCTGATCCTAATCAAAAATATATATACTTTATGAAGTTGGAGATGCTTCCTGCTGCCTGTTACATACTTTTGTACAAAACCATTACCCATTTTTAATGTGTGCAGGGTATAAAAAGACATAATCAAATATTGAAAATATGAAAAGTTGATAAAACCCAATTTAAAACCCAGATATATATATGAAATATGAGCCGATATTTAGGTCTAATTAAGACAACAGCGTGAAAGCAAGTTGTCTGCATAAGAAACTTTTATATTCGAGACAGTTCGACACATTTAGAGGGCTTATTAAAAGCTGTCTGACATTTAAAAACGGATTGAATTTCAATTGTTGCCGTGCGTGGAAGTTGGTATCGTGTTGGGTCCGTGTTGAGTTTGGGGCATTGCAATTATGTTGCCACTATGAGGCAGCCAGCACGTGTGTGTGTATGTATGTGGTGGTGTAATTTAAGTGAGGAGCAAAATAAAAGTAAATAATGAACATAAAACGCTGGTGAAAGGCGCGCAAATAAAAATAAAACGCGTTGGATATAAAACGAAGTGCCGACAAAATGGCTGCCATTTGGCCAGCCAAGGAGCCTGCTAGAAGCCAAACTTATATTGGCTCTATCGTCCATATTGTCTCTATCGGATTAAAGTACAATTCTTAGTCAATTAATACAAATGAGCGGCACTTGATATACGGGGCTTGTGTTGCGGGCTGGCGGGCAGGATGTCTTGATTTGCACCATAACTTACAGCATTGAAGCAAAGAGAGCGTGGCAACATTTTCGTTGTGCTCGCCTTTTGCAATTTAATTAAACAAACAGTTTGCGCTGCGGTTTGGACCAACAACAGCAACAGCAACAGACGCAGCAGTTGGCCAATGGGAATTGTAATTTGCAGCGGCAACAACAAAAATGTTGCCTAAGTGCCGACGTGTTGGCAACAACTCTAATCCGTTGTGAATAATTGTTATTGTTTTGGGGCACTCGGACTGGGAATTTGCGCTCTAAATTTAATTGTCTAGGATTGAGGTTAGATTGATGTCCAGTGATGCCCGCCAAGCGAATCGATTTTAATTTAATTTTTTAATTGCAATTTAATTTCCATTGTGCATTAATGGCATATATATGTATATATCCTATACATTTGACAGCTGTCGGCTAAATTGGTATGATGGGTATTAAAGCGAGACAAAAAGTCCGGCTGGCAAACACATTAAATGTCCTTGGTTGCCTTATCCTGTCGCGGCCTGACTTCACTGAATATTACTGCTTGCGTTGTCGCAAACAGAAGCAGCAAACAAATCCGAATTGGGCAGTAATCTTTATAATTGATAAGAAAACAATTCAAAACATTAAATTTTTTATGAAAAAAATTAATTACTTTGATTGCTTAAAGCAGTTATATATAAAAGTTGAAATATAAGAAAATAAATGTTTGATCTAGAAATTAATAAACATGTCAAAACACAAATTTTTACAATTCAAAAATAGTTAATTAATTCATTCATATTATTTATGATTCATATAGATCATTTATATTGCATTTTCTAACTAGATAAATTTCGTGTGAATGATCTAAAAGTGTAGTTTACCTCATTCGGATAAGGATGTGTCCTGTGTGTGTGCGGGTAAGTGTGTTGGTTTGTGTGGCAGGACACTTTTGTCATCTCACAGCTAATTAAGCAACCTGAAATGAAACTAAGGCCGCATGGTCAGAAAGACAAGGAGCGGAATCCATGTTTGCTTTGTACGTAATAATAATACACAATGTCAACGAGAGCGTGTGTGTGTGTGTGTGCTTGTGCTTTAGCTCAAATGGTGTGGCCGGGTTTTGTGAAGCTCAACACTGTTCATCATTATGCACAAATTGATTTTGATAGGTGATTTCTCGCTCTATGCTGTCGTGGTAATTGCGGTTGGTCTGCAGCACTTAGTCCGGCCAAGATTCAAAATTCGATAGACGCGCTTTCTTGCTCCTTGATTGATCACACGCCCCGCTTAGAGGGCAATTACAACTCATGTACAACACATCAATTCATAATCAGTGCATGTGGCTTTTACTATCTGACGGGCTTATTAAATATGAATGCCAACGCTGACTGCTGAACTGCGGAGTGAAAACAGGAAGTGGCAGACACGTTATTACTGTTATTGAGTATCTGTTTCTGTTACCGCCTTGTTGACCACACACCAGCCACATAATCATAACCGCATTTGTATTACGACATCCAAATATCAAATTTTCGATGCACATGGACTCTCTGTTTGGCGGTCACTCAATCGCAGGCAGTTATTTAGTTAGCTGGTGTGTGTGTGAGTGTGTGTTTGTGTCTCTTTGAGTGTGATTGTTAGTTATGTTATTATGTTGACCTAATTTTCTCTGCAATCACTTGACATTCGACAATGGGCGCCTCTTTCGCGAGTCCTCAACCCTTCTGGCTACAATCCAACCGAAATTTTCATAGCGCGAGCTAATACGGCTAATAAACTGTACCAAAACTTAAGGCCGCAAACCAAATAGGTGTGGTTACTGCATGTTGTGGTAGGCGTGGGCGTGGTTTTCTGGGGCAGGGGCAAGGAAAGGGTCGACTTGTTACCCAACTCAGGCATAGACAGCATGAACGAAAGCCAGCACAAAGCGGAAATGAAACTTATTAAAAGATTTGAATCTAATCGATTTTCGTCCTTTACGCCGAAATGAACTTTGCCGTTGCCAGCTACCAGTTGCCAGTTGCCAGCGCTGTAGCATTAAAGTGGTGCGGTGGGGCGTTCATGGCTTTTGCCGGCCATAAATTTAATTGAAAATCCAAATGGTATTCTGTCTGTGACAGAAGTAAGGCAGCGGGAGAGGAGAGGAAAGTCGCATGCATGTTCATATGCGGAGTCTATAGGTTTTATTAAATTTACTTTACCGTCAAATAGCTTAAGCAAATCATTGGCTTTAAGTGCAGAAAATGGACGTGCTGGGTTCACCTGCACGCGCAGACAAATGCGATTTCAAATAATTTGAATATCCAATTGAATGTGTGCACTTATCGACACGCGCACACATCCACACACACACACACATACATTTATATATATATATATGTGCAATAAGCATTCAGTCTCTCATATCGACCTCGAGGTGTACGGCCAAGTGGAGAGTCACGTTTGCCAACTTGGAAGCGTTTAACATGAGTGCCAACCCATGCACGGCATCAATTGTCTATCTGACCGTAGCTATGGCCAGGAGCAGTGGCAGCAAATCGCTGGCGTATTTATTGAAAGACCAGCTAGACAGCTTTCCTTTTGCAGCTGCCCGAGGGCCGAGGGCCGAGGGCCGTGGACCATTGGCCCGTTGCCGGAGATGGCCTCCTGCAACGGAGTTAAGCTTCGTTATTGAAATTTGCCCAAGCAGCAAAAGTGTTTGAGTGCATTCAAGTATTTATACACCCACACTTGCAGCTGTGAACTACAACAGTTTTGCCAATTGCATTTCACTTAGCGTGATCATCAACTGCCGCATATTTTTAAGCGGCGTCTGACCTGAAATGCTTATTAATCTTTAATTTTTGACATACGCATTTAAAAGTCACAGGCAAATGCTTTTATTTCAATGCCAAACAATTTTAAAACAGTAAATTAAGTGACAGTCAAACTGTGAAGTGCATTTTACAGTTTTAATTGCCTTTTCGTATTTGTATATATATCTTTTTTTTGTTTTTTATAAACTTTTAAAATGTTTATCGCACTGCAGACAGAAACATTGTCGTTCAGTAGCGTAAATATGTGAAGCGAATTCATGCATATTTAAAACTTAAATAAACAATCAGTAAATGTACTCGCAGTAATATTTTTTTTTTGATAATTTGATAATTTTTTTTTTGAAAATTAAATATATACTGTTTACGTTGTGTTTTTTTTATTTAAAGTTTTAATTTTGAAATAAAATAAACAAAAAGTTTTGTACATTTATTTAAAGTATTTATTAGAAGAAAAAGGTAAATAAATTGTAAGCTCAAAATTTTATTTTCCATTACCGAAAATTTGTTCCCGTTTCATCTTCATCTTAATTGACTCTTTTTAAACGTAAAAATGTCAGGGTAGCCTGAAATATTAATCAATTGAACTGAAGAACATCAGTTGTTGCAAGAATTTTTATGCGCAATTGCTGCTGCTGTCTTTTGTGAATTGAGTTGGTTTTTCATTTCGCTTGAATTAAATTCCATTTATTTAATTAACGTTAATAATGGCAACAAGCTGCAGCTGCCATTGAATACATACATAAGTATGTCGATGTACACAAATGTATGTTTACAAGGATGTGTGAAAGCACTGGTTGTACTGTTGCAATAAACAGACACTCACACAAACACACACACACACACATGTCATAATATTGAAAGGGACTGAGCAACCAAAATCGAATTGCATGAAACCAGAGCCATGTCCAAAAGGATATGCTGGTCAGTTGCCAAAGGCAACTGGTGCATGCTCAATTTTTGTTAAATTTGGAAAATTGCAAGTGCAGCGAAACCAAAAAGCAACTGCAATTCACAACAATTCAACAGCTGCAAAAGCAATTTAACAGTTGGGGGCAATTTAAAGCTTCTGCTGGGAATTTAAAAAGTGTTTTTTTTTCGCGTTTCAATATCTCTCAGCAATGTATATAGCCAATTAAATGTTAATAACTGTTCATAAATATATGTTTGGATAATTTAACAAGGCAAAACTTTAACACAACAAAACAATGCTTAAAAGTAAATTTAATTATTGTTTGTTGTTATAAACTAATGAGTTAATCTATTTAAATCAAAAGTTGCTTTCTATACACAAAATTAATTTTTGATTATTTAATTTCAATTATTATCTGTCCATTTATTCCTTTAAACAATCAAGTTGCACTTTTGATTTCATGCCTTTTGATCACGTGACTAGAAAAAAGTGCATTTATCTTTTTAACCTCCGGCAGCTGTCATAAATGGTGGCGCACATGCAATAGCAATTGCATAAATACAGCAATTAGCTAAAGTTGCGTATACGAGGTGTCGGCCCACGCCACACGGTTGCGTGTGTATTTTATTGCCTGCGGCTTTAAAGCTTTTCACGTGCGCAAATATATGCATTTGCGAGTCTATATATGAGTCTGTAAAATTGCAATAAAAACCTATAGATGCTATACATTTGCTCGCTTCACGCTGTCTATTTGCATTGATTGGTGTTGCGGGCGGCAACGATTTTGTAGAGGGGGGACAAGCAGGTGGGCATGGGTGTGTGCACGTGTGAGTTTTGCGTGCAGATTCCAGCTAAGCCGCATTAACGTCGTTCAAAACGCGCATCTAAGCCGCGAGCCAGGCCCCCAAACCTTGCACGACTGCACCAGCTGCTGCTCCTTACACTTGAGCGGTCGTACAATACACATACATATATAAGTACAAATACATGTACAAGTACAAATACAAGTACAAGTAATGGCGTCGTCGCCGTTTGGCCGTGTTAAACACGTATTCAACACATGCTCGACATGTCGTCTGTGAATGGGGCTTACCCATGTGCAATTGTAGTTGTTGTTACTCGCATTATTGCTGTTGTTGTTGCCACAGCGGAATTCAGTTTGTATAGCCAGAAATCATTCTGGCGCACCAAGACCGTTTCTTGCCCGGCAGCGACTAGCGCCATATTCGAGTACTTGTTGTGCTCTACCCCCTGGCGGTTTGTATAGTTGCTTTCCTCTCCCGCTTCCGCTCCCTTACCTTCACTCTTGCTCTTTTGCGCCCTCCACGATTTTTGCTTTGTTCGACAGCTTTTCAATTACTACAAATGATATTTGTGTGTGTTTTGCAGTGTGTGATGTGTGCTCTGAGCTGCGGCTGCCCTGTTCTTCCCAGTCGTCTTACTACTCCCACATAGTTTTTTCGGCTGTCTCTCTCTCTCTCTCTCTCCCCGCAGGTTTATCTCCTGCTCTCCCTCTCTCTCTTGAGCACTTAACTTTCATTGAGCTTTGCACCTTCTCGTTCGGCTATGCGACTTTTATTCAATAGCTTCATTGCTGGGGACAAATGTGGCGATTCCTTTCATTGAAATTGCTGCAAATTGTGTTAGTCAAGGTAATAAGAGGAGTGAGGGGTGTCTGATTAATGAATTATCTCAAAGCGACTTGTTTGCTTTTATGTCGAAAATCGCAATCTTTTGTCCCTCCCGTCATTAAGTTAAATTGTGCGTGTGTGCCATTAAAAGTTGGCACAGCCTTTGACGTTGTCCCTACTTTTAATTGTATATATATATCACTATAGCTACACACACACACACACATGTGCACACTTATGCACCCACACGTTGTCAAAGTAGCCTGTCAACATCCGTTGACCAGTCGTCCGAACAATCGAGCGGTCATCGGACCAACTTTTGATGAGGGTTGTCATCGTCAGTGCCAAACAAATGAAAACATATGTAGCGGCAAAAGCAGCACCCACAGCAACAGCAACAACAACAACGACAACGACAACAAAATCATTGACAGCAGCAGCCCAAACGAGTGTCCATATTAATAACAAATGAACTGTGAGCACAATCATGATGCGCCTGTGGTCCTGCGACAGCGAAATGTGTAACAAAACTTTCTAATGGCATTTGACATACCTGCCAGCCACAGTTCCAAAAAAGATGACACTATTTTTCGTGTCAACAATGTAATTATAATGTTTATTAACTAAGTCATTTTTAAAACATTTTAGTCACTAATATATTGGATAGGGGGAAGTCGGGAACATTTTTTAAAGCAGGCTTTATATTTTTGCATAATTATAAATTATGTCTTATAAAAGAAAATATTTTTTATTATGGATTTTAAATTATATTTGCGGCTTATAATTTAACTTTGATTTTATAACTTTCAACTGCTCAAAATTGATTTATTTCCCTTATTGTGCTCCATTAAATTAAATTTAAATATTGTTTTGAAATTAGATAGAATGAAAACAACTAAGTCGCAATTATTAATGGCTTTGTATTTGATGAAAGTTAATTTGAAAAATATTTCTTGCAATATCTATACAAAATAATAATAAAATAATGAACCTTTAAGGCAAATGTTAAATCAAAGCAATTGTTTTTCACTTCGTTATGTGTTGAATTAATTGAGAGCTAGTGTGTCCAATGTGCAATTGGTTGGCCAGTGGCTCCTTTCGAGTAGATTGCAGTGCGTGCTCTCTTGTTTGCTTTGTGAGCATAAATAAAGTAAACACACTCACACACACACACGAACACACACAAAAAGGCCATCAAAGGCTATCGCATGGCGTAGTAGAAAACTCGTATGCAATCTGATCAAATGGGTGGCCGTATGTGGTGCTTGTTTTGCCATTGTTGCCTGCAGGCCTTTGTCTGGTCAGTGGCCGTTAGCCCAATGGCATTTTCAAAACTCATTCAACTGGTGAGTGCAATTGTCGGTTATTGGCGCCGGGGTGCACACTCGAATGCGCCTAGAACGGGGCCACCAACTGAGCAACTGAATGCCGAACTGAGTGACACATTGCCGGTCGGGACAGCTTGAATGGTTAAAGGTAAAATAACACTTAGAGCACGTCGCACGTTACTTCATTAACCCGACATGCATCCACTGGTAAAATGTCTACGACAGTTGCTGCAATGGCTCATTGAGTGATCGTCCCCAGACTAGCAGAGGGTACCCAGGAAGCGAGTATTTTATCAAGCCAGTTGGCAACAGTAGGCAAAGTTCATATCTTAATAGTTAAATCTTTGACTCAATTAGCAACTGGCCTATCAGCGGGGTGTGCGTGTGTGTGTTTGTGTGTGTGCCAGCTGCTGGTGACTACTTTGCCCCTACAGGATAATCACTGTAAACTGTGGCTATTTATGCATATGAATTTATTCAAATGAGGACATGGGCAGCAGCACACGGCCAGCTCTGAAAGGGCAGGCATTTTGTTGTGGCGCTGACGACGCTAAACTATTTTGCATTTAGAGCAACTAGCGCCGAAACTGAAACCAAAGCCGAGGCCACAGCCAAAGCCAAAGCCACAGGCACTAGCACAGTCGATGCCAAAAGCCTCGTCCTGCGTCCAAATACATGCCAGCCACATGCATTCTCTATATATGTATGTGTGTGTGTCTGTTCGTGAGTATGGGCAGCTTTGTTCACATGTTTTCACTTGCTGCTTAATTTGCATTTAAATGGTTTTTGCACTTAGGCTATTTCCCGTGTAAATGAGCTTTGTTTGTTGCTGTTGTTGCTGGAGTTGTTGTTTTTTTCTCTTTGTTGTTGTTTCGTTGTTTCCTCGGTCGACTAAACAAGGCAACGCCAGGACCAAGCTTTTGTTTTACGTAGGCTTAACTTGCATTTTACCAAGGACACGCGCCAAACCCTGGATCCAGCTAACGAACATTTTGTGGCTGCACATTGAATATATTGCTGCTCTCTCTCTCTTTCTCTCTCTCTCGATTCAGAGTGAAGCAAGCAACCAGTGCTGTTGGGCCATTCCCGGAAGAAACGTAGTCAATGACCTGCCCATTCACGAGCGTGTTATTTCCAGTTACTGAACAAATTCCTAAGACTGGCGTTTCCGACCTGTTTTGACTCAGCTGCTTGGTCAGGTCTTAGACCTATAAGTCTTCATAGCTATCAAGTTACGCATTTTGCAAATTATAGTTTATCTGCAAACTCTCTTAAATAATTCTCCCAAACTTCCCATAACACACGTTAATATATATAAATATATATAATAAATTGAATGTATAAATTTAGGTAGTTTTTTAAATATTCAAATTTTTATAAAATTTTTTATTTTTTATTTTTTTTTATTTTGAATGGGCTTAGAGTATTAAAATCAAAGTAATTATGGAATTAAAATATTTATATAAACATAGGATTTTTATTTATAGAATATAGTTAGAACAAGTGCTTAAATATCTATATATATATCTACACATTAAAACATGAAAATAATGGAATTTCAGATTGTGCCAAATGGCAAATCGTTGTGAAAAATACAATACAAATTTAAACGCTTATCAATTTCTGTTTACATTTGCATTTGCATAAACAAATACGGTGGGTATTTATCTATGCATATTTGAATTTTTCTATTTTTAGTTGCTCACATAAAATGTTTACAAGCGAAATTTAACCGGAAGAATAACAGGAAAATGTTATTTGTAGAATTGTGACATGGGCCAGTGCCGACTGCGCTCTGTGGCCTCCTCTTTTGGGCTGGCTGAGATTTATTTGGCTGACATTTATCATACGCCAAGTTGGCACTGGATTTATCGATTGACTGCATGGCTGCATGCTGGGTTGTGGGGATCCGGTGGACGGGAAATCGTTGTGGGCGGCACATTTAGTAAATTAACGCTGGTACCTACCAACCGGGCCTTTTATGACTTAATAGATTGAGCTGACTTGGATAAAATATATATATGTGTTAGCCAGCAAACACAGTCCGTACTGACGGTGAGAGCAGAGACCATGTTCCCATTTAGCGCACTGTCAACTTTTGTTGTGGTCACTAATGATGACAGCTGCCCAGCCAAAACATTACCACCCTCATACACACTTACATAATTTTATACACTGTGACCCTGCCGACTGGAAAATGCACAAACAGTCCTTGGCTCTCACACGATACAATGTTTTAGTTGGACACATGCCTGTGCCCCTAATCTCTATCTGTACCCTCAGTTGAACATCCAAGCCCCTGGGTGATGTTCAGTTTTGTTGGCAACGTCCAGAGCGTGTAGCGTCAAAAACAAGCTGATTTGATTGTTTGTAATTAAAAGAGGACGCAGCGAAAATTAAATGAGTATCTACAGGATATACAGAGCTCAGCACAACGTTTCGTCCACATGGCTTGTGGTTGGACAGGCCGCACTGCGCATAAAACTTTATAGCCACGTGCCCGGTTCCCGTTCCTAATTTAAAAGTAGAAATCTAATAAAAATAAACGCGTAATTCAGGCAAAGTCTATGTTACGTGCCAGGACCTCGTCGGCAATGTAAGAAAAACTAAAGAGTGTGGGCAAATTAAATCCCGAACGCCTTACAAAACTTTTCGAGGCAGTTTATTTTCGATGTACCTAATGACTAATTGATACGCCATCGCGTCAAAAGCTTTCGATGTGGGATGTGTGTTAAGGGACTTAAGGCCCCATATTAAACCAAAAAGATAGACGCCTGTCAACATGTGTATTAGTAGCCATGAGTAATTGACTGTCGGAAGTGGGTGAGAAAAAAGGGATGTAGATCAAAATCGAAAAAGAGGTAAATAAAAGGTAGAATTTTGGTTATTACTATTGTGTATCATTTATGCTATCGGGCTTGTTGTGTGAAGAACATAGAATTAGTCAGAGGGTATAAATCAGTGACTAAAATGCTTGTATAAAGTGTTAATAATAATTTTTGAAATATAAATTTAGTGGTATATTGACAAAAAACATTTTTTTTCTTCTATCATACATTGACCAATATTATCTTCAGTAGCCGTTAGCTCACCACGTGTTTATAAAATTTTTAAATACGGTTTTACAGGAGAAAATACGAGCTGAAAACACTTAATTTATTTATAAGCTCACAAAACTCAAGAAATTTTAAAATCGCACATTGCTTTTAGAATCGTTAAAATTCCAATACCACACTACTGGTAATACGTGAGTAGTAATAATATGTTTAATAGCTAAGTAGCAATAATATTAAGAAAATAGGAAATTACTTTCGGTTTGTAGAGCATATGGACAAAAGTCTTGTTTATTGGGGAATAAGTAGACCGTCTGGGTAAATAATACTTTTTTTTAACCAGAGCTTTGGCAACTTAAAAAGCAATCAAAGCGATGTGCAATTTGGGTTGGTGTCTACCACATTTAATGCATTTAAAACGGCCACTTTGGTTGCACTTGCTGGGGTGAGGGGAGGGGCGGCAATTGACAGGCAAAAGGCCAATGAAGCTACAACAGCCTGTTGCTTCCGCTTCGGTCGTGAGCCGGTTCCAGTGAGGACTAGGGTAAAGCCTGTTGCGGTAGCGCAACAACTTGCCGGATAAGAGAGCGCAAAAGCTCTGCTCTCTTTCTCTCTCTCTCTCGCTCACTCTCACTGAGCGGCTGGAAAGCTTTGGCACTCGTGGCGGCTTCGTGTGGCCGGAATGGAAATACTGCTCCCACGATGCGTTCGTGCGGGGTGTAGGTGTATATCCTGTTGCCGTCAATATTCCAGCCTCGTCGAGGCTCGGCTCTGGCATTTCAGTCTAGGATAAACGCTTGAGACGGGCACAACAAGTGCGCGCGTGCGAACAGCCCACCATAAGTAAGAGCTCTTCAATTGTGAAGCCAATCAACGGAGCAGCGCGTCCGCATTGCAACCGTGTAGTGTAGTGTAGTGTGCCGTGAAAGCGAAAGTGCAAGGCAAGACCACCGTCAACTGTGTTTGTGAGTGTGTCTGTGTGTGTGTGCAAATATGTTATAGCGTGTTTTTAAAAGAGTTTTCCGAACGGAAACTTAAGCGCCTGTACAACGGAGCTGCACGCGTTTCTAATTGAACATTGCAAAAATGTAACTCCCCAAACATTCGTTTCAAGGCAATCAAATTAAAGTCGTTTTGAGTGATTTTTTAAAGGCAATTTGTGTAGTGTTTTAAATTGGTGCCAAAGCAAATCCATACGAAATATTTTTAAAGCAAACGCCACCGATTTGGTTAATTCAGCCTACCCCAACATCAATTGTGTGAGGATATTCAAGGAGGAAAACAAAATTCTTTTTTAAATCGTATAAGCTGTGACAAGGATAACAGTTTTGTGAATTGCATAATTCAAAACTTAAAAACCCAAACCGCAGCAAAGTCGGAAATATGTATAACTTTTGGATAATCGTTTTTAGTCTAGGATTACTAGCACCTAAGCTAATAAGTAAGTCAAACTAATATAAAACTAAAAAAAGAATTTTGTGAACATTTTCTAGGCATTAAATTGGGATTATTTATTTAAATAGAAACCTTTGAGAAATCATAAGTCGGTTTTTTTTTTAGTTTGCTTCAAATTTAAGATATTTGTTTCAATTTAAACTCTGCTTATGTAATTTAATTCACTGATTATCTTTAATATTTAAAAATTTATAAGTGCGTATAAATAATTTAAGCTTAGCTTATGTAATTAAATTTACTGATTACGCGCTTATTTATAATAATTAAAAATGCATAAGATATGTGTATTAAAAAAATATATATAATTTTTGTCTTCTGTGTTGCAAGGGAAGTATTTATAAAGACAATAACATTTGAAATCTGAATAATAACAAAATATTTTAATTAATTTAAAGAGATCTTGTTGCATTAGTATTGCAAACTCTTATCTGAAGATTGGTATTTCTTAATTTTCTTTATTTTCTCTAATTTCCAATTTCATATTACAGTTTATAAATAAAATATTGCCGAACATGTTTTCTTTGCATAGATACTTCAGCACTTAAGAACCCTAGAAATAATTATAAGATAATTAGTATTTCATAAACTAAACAATGCAATGCATAGTCGTTAAAGCGAGCTTGTTTTTTCTTCATATGTTTTCTTCAGAAGGTTTATTTATAGTTGAATATTTTTGCAATTTGTTCATGCGCAATGCGCTTAAAGTTACTGCAGCCAACAACAATTTGAATATCTAAGCCAATTGCAGAGCTCAACGCCCATAAAAAATCGTTGGTTAAATTTTGGCTACATGCCTTTACCTTCGTTTGAGCTCCAGCTTATCTAACAATTTATTTATAAAATTGCCCATTTTAGCTGAAATATGCATATGCAAAAGAGGTAAGAGAGGTAGCCTTTTGGCTAATTGCAAACGGCGCGCAGGCATGCAAGCAGCACGAACACCTGCCCATACCGATGCAGGGCTCAACTTTCCGTATTTTTTTTGTTTGCGAGACGTGTTCATTTTCTTGAAAAACGAGCGACCTTGCCCAATGGAACGTCACGCAGTTGGTCAGCTGCTGGGTCAATAGCTGCTCATCCTGTTGGCTGCTGCGGCTGCTCCTGTGGCTATTCTGTGTTTTTTCATAAGTCTCATGAATAATTCAAAGCGCACGCTTCGATTATTTACTTCATAAACATTCTGCATGCCTGTCTGTGTGTGTGTGTGTGTGTGTGTGTGTGTGTGCGTGCGTGTGTGTGTGTGTGTGCGTGTGTGTGTGTGTGTGTATGTGTGTGTGTGTGTGTGTGTGTGTGTGTGTGTGTGTGTGTGTGTGTGTGTTTGTATGTGTATGTGTGTACACTATATGTATAATGTGTTTGTATGCATCTTGGCATTTTATAGGTTGTACAAGTTTTTAATTTTAATAAATTGTTTTGGCCTGCCAAATATTTGCGCTGCCAGCATGCAAAGCAACTTTCTGATTATTTAAAATGCCGTTTACTTATTTATAAAGCTGTTAGTCGGTCTCTGATTGCAATCTGCATGACAAATTAATTAAATTGGCCCATTGCCACGGTTATTGGCATTTAAATATGGAGCACATATATGGATGAATTTCATTGGATTACTGAGCCAAAAAGCGACTCTGCTGTGCATATTAATTACGCCAGCTGAAAAGTATGCCACAAAATTAAATTTAATTACAGCTTCATTTGGGGGCGAAAGTTAATCAAAAACCCAATGAGCACCTCGTAAAGACAACAACCTCGCCCCCCGGCTGCCGCCCTTCGCCACGTCTCTATTACACGTTGCCGAGGCAACGTAATCGTAATCGCTGAAAAATTAATACGCCAAGGAGCAGCGGCAGCATTGCTAGCAAGGACGATGAAGCAACAAGGATCGGTGACTGTCGTAAAGCACGTTTGGGCAATATTACACCGCCAATGGCTGAGATACGAGGAAGCATCATATAAAATGTGCCGTTGCCACAGTAAAATCAATTTCAAGTCGTTAAACGAAATGAACCTTATGGAGAGCTGCCTTTCTGTGGCAGCTTTTTTTGCGGAAGTGAAAGTTTCTCACACTCACGCATTCGTTTACACACACACACACACAGACCATTAGCAGTTCTGATCGTTCTCTTTGAAAATTTAAAACACGTCGCCATCTCTGGAAAAAATTTACCCAAACGTAGAAACAGCATCTGATGCGATTATTATTGATTTTTGCCTTAGCGAAAATTGCTCGGATTGAATTCATATTGGCAGGTTAATAGTTAATGGTAAACAACATTTAATAGGCTTCCGTCCTCATTGGGCAACTCTGAACTATTTGCTTTGTTGAAACATTGAGAAAAGGACACACGTGTCGTGCGTAACAATGACATTCTTGTTATCATCATCATTGTTTTAATGTTGATTACTGTTTGCTTGGCTCTTAAAGAGAAATTAATTTTCGAAATTTAAACAAAATATAAATCAATTTGGCTGCATAAACAGGGTGCTGCATTCATGAAATTTACATCCAAGCAAATATTATGCAAACCGCTGGCAGCCACAGTGGCAACAGAAGCGGTGAGCCTCAGGCCAACACCGGCCTTCGCTGCGTATGCTTAATGTGCGCACATGTCCATATAAATGTAATAGTTCTAAAAGCCACCACTAGCACCATCCACAGCCACATCAAGACGAGTGTGTGCTCTGTGCAACCTCAATGGCAGGTCTAGCCTCAGGCAAACTCAAGTTGTGCACATACACACACATACACACACGTACATACAAAGAGATGAAGGAGGCATATAAGCGAGGCTGAGAGACAATTTTGCCTGCAGCTGACTGCCTAACTGGCTGTCAGACTTGGTGACTGTCAGAGCTGGCTGACTGGCTGACTGGCTGGCTGGCTGTCTGGCTGAGTGTCTGCCCGACATGTGACGACTTTGACAATCCACAACAAGCCGTCGCCTGAGTGCGACCCTTGCCGTGATTTTGAATGGTGCAAAGACGATTTTGGCATATCTAATGAAACTTTTTGCCCGACAGGCAAATAGAGGTACAGATAATACCTCAACTTGTGATTTTAAAACTTGACTCCGCCAATACGTAAATATTATGGAATTGTCTATAAATTGTTGCTGAAATATGAGCGGGAAGGCAAAGTTTTGACAGCTTACGGTATAGAAGTTAACTTGAGCGGCTGAAATCAGATTAAAGTAAACATTACACATGGCACCCGGTTTGCCGCTTTGCCATTTAGCTGGGGCCCTAATGTGGCCCAATAAAATTTAGACAGGCTGCAGGACAGGTAGTCTGCAGTAGAAGGCATTTGGCAAACGGCGAACAATTTTGCTCAAATTTGGTGCAAAGACAATCAAAAAGTTATAAAACAAGCTTCGGCAGAAGGAAAACAATGGAGAGCCGCTAGAGCCGAGAGCTGCGCCCGGAATTCCGTAAAGCCCCAATGCCAAATCACCAAAATTGCCAAAACGTAAATGATGCTGAGCCACGTTGACTACGGCGGGAGTTGGGAAACGGTTTTATACGGAGTTCTGGCGTGTGTGTATCGAGCTGTAAAAACTTTGGGGCAACTTTTTTCTTCACTTGTCGGCATTATTCGCTTGTTGTACCTGCCTAGCATTGCGCATACGCCATGTGGTGTTATTATCGGCCGCATCAGCGGCGCCGTAAAGTAAATGCAAAGTGTGCAAAGTCTATAAACGAGCGTCAAACTTAAAAAGCCCCAGGGTGGCGGCGCCTTGGCAAGGACGTTTAGGGGCTCGGCTTTAGCAGGCTGCGACAAGACGAAAAGACAGAACAAGGCACAATGCGTGTGCGAGCGAGAGGCAGCTACACAAGTTTATCGGTCGGCGGACACGCAACGGGCAGAAACAGCTGAGCCTATCAAAAAGTTGCTCATACGACAAATTGTCACTGCGTTGGCAGCGACAACGGCGATGGTTACAGCAACGGTACATGGAAAACGAATTTTATTTTTTCCTATTATTTATATTATTTATGATGTTTTGGGAATTGTCGTTAAACGGCGGCCATTAAAAATGTTTCCGTATGTGTGGGACAGATGTCAGATGCCAAAAAAAAAAATGAAGCTAAAACAACAACATAGACGTAAAGGCAACTCCAACAAAACAATTATGTCTAAGTGCGCAACGTTAAATATTCATGAAGCCAACCAAAATTTGTTCACATTTCGAAACATGGGTACAGTTTTAAAGCATGAGCCAGCACTTTTTGGTAATAATATTGAACGTATAAGACAAAAGAAAATTCGCTTTAAGAAATCCCATGCAAATAAAAGACACTTTGCATAAATGCAATTCTCAGCTTTTTACTGAAGCGTAGTTGCACAAAAAATGGAAACATTAAATTGAAAACTATTAAAATGTCAGCAAATAATTACGCATGGCAGCAGCTGCATAAATCTGATGGCGTCTTATTGCCAAATCCGCCACTAAAATGAAACGAACTTAGCCAGAGAAAAGTCGGAAACTGCGAAGTCAACGAGGCGTTGCCACTGAAAATGGTCATAATGCGACACTTGGGCCAAATCACGAAAAGTTGCCAGTCAACCATTCCTACTGTAGCTGTGTCTGTGTAAGTGCCGAGAGAGAATGAAAGTACTTTATCAAAACGGATTTACGTAGACACGGCCAAAGGAGTTGCCTGCAGTTGCGTCTTTGGTTTTTTTTATATTTTTTATTTGCAATAATTTTTTTTTAGTTGCTGCCTTTACTCTGACAGTTTTGTAATAACAATAAACGCAAGAAAAGAAATCGATTTACCATTTTTCAGTCAATTTATGGGTTTATTAAGAGCCGAAGTCATTGTTGTAGACGCCTTTTGTTGACAGGGCAACGCGCCCTTTTTTCCTTCAACCTAAAAAAAAAGAGCGAGTTGAAAAAAAATTTTGTTTTTTGTGATTTTTATTTGATAGCTACTGCCTGAGGTTTTGGCATCATAAAAGTTTAATCCGCAGTCTCCAACAGCTTTGAAGTTGTTCTTGCGGCTGTTTTAATGAGCCTTAATAAGGCAGCAAGTGGCGGCATGTGGCAGTTGGCGACTGCAGCATAAATCCTGGCTAATTCAACCCAAATCAAGAAAATGCGTTGGCATTGCCGGCAGACATTTGTTACTGGCAGACCCGAAATAAATTTCAGAAAGCCATAAATTGGCAAATGGCACGCAATGGGTCAGCTAACGCTGACAAACATTCCACAACAACAACTTTAGCAGTACCAACAACAACAACAATAACCAAAACAACAATGTGGAAATTTTGTGCAAAATCGAATTCTGCTGGCCAAATGTAAATTGACTCTCGACAAATGACAAAGAGCAATGGAATGTGCTCAAAGCGGGACTCAATGCTGCTCAGCGAAGCGTTAATTATTCAGGCATACAGACCAGAGCAGAGCAGAGAAGAACGATGAATCCTGAGCTCCATTTCGGGCATAAGCTGACAAATTTTGCGGCGCATTCATTACTGCCCACAGTTTGATTTTTGGCACAAAGTTTTTAGCTCTGGCAGAAAACTTTTAACAAAGGTCGAGAGCATTTTAAAGTCAAACGCTGCCGGCAATTCATGCAAAATGAATGAGGCCTGCTGGTTAGCAATGCGACCAAGTTGGGGGATTTAAGGGATTTAGGCATAGTCCCAAGTAGGCCGTTCTCAACCAGACCAGCCAGGTTCAAAGGCTAAATTGATGGTGCATAAATTTGTGCCCAAAAATCTCAAAATACGCTGCCCCACAAGTGTGGCGTGTGGTCAGCCAAGCCGAGGCAAAACGCTTAAATAGCATAGTCCATTGTCATTTCTGTACCCCTCTCCGCAAAGTTCAATCTTTTCAAAATGAGCAGGTCGTTGAGTTTAAAAATAGATCGGTAAACGAAATTCTAGTTCAGTGCAAGGTATTCTGAAGCCCTTTTTCAACTTTCAGAGATGTGCTTAGAGATTATGATGTTCGTATATTATGACGTGCTCACAAAATAAACATTGTAACCAAACTGTAAACGAAGATTTTTTTTTTTTTGCATTATTAAAGCGCTGTTTGCAAATATTAGCGTGCACCATTTACCGGCTTTTCATGCAACTGTCAAAATAATACATGCATACACTGCGGCCAACTCATTGCGGTGGAAATGATTTAATCATATAAAATTAAAAGTCAAAATAATTTAAATAACAAATTCTCTCTCTATAAACATGCAACAATGTGTCCATTGGGTATTTATTATGTTGTAATTTTTTCCAAATCTAATTTTACCTGTTGAACGTAATGTTATTTATTTCTTTGTAGAATAAATTGTTAGGAAATTAAGCTAAAATATTTGTTTGACTGCAGCAATCTCAGAAACAATAAAATATATAAACATCATAAACGAAAAATAATTTTTATGTGCTTTTACTCTCATAATTTGCCATTATCAAATTGAAGACACATTTTATTTTTTGAGTTAATTGCCATATATTTTTAAAAGCCAATTGCCTTACATTTCAAAACGTTTATGCATTTACCATTGAGGTTATTTAATAAATTGTTTTCTATTCTGTGGAAGAGAAGTTATTTAAATAGATAAATGTGTTTTATGCATACTCCGGCGTCTGTGGAATTAATATGCAAATAAATATCTCTATATACATACAGGAGACCTGTGTTTATTTAGGTTGTGGCACGCTCAAATTATTTTCGTGTGATAATTTGGTCTGAATTAATTGCTTTATTTATTTTGCGAGTTATGAGCTGAAAATAACATCCTCTCTCCCATATATCCACATACATACCATATCATATGCGTGAAATGACCCGAGGCGTGAATTGAAATGATTCTGTATAACCACAATGCAGAAAACCATATGAGGCTGTAATCCTTGCAGATGAGATTTCTAGCTAAACTGTAAGCTGATTTTGGGCTTAACTTTTGTAATGGAAATATATTTTTGGCAATTTTTAAAGTGCTTTTATCAGGCAGCAATGTGAGCAGCCATAACAATTTAATCACAGCCGAAGCGAGGGACGATTTTCAACTCAGTCTGCATATGTATTTTATTTTATTGCTATTACGCACACCCGTACAAACACATACAAACCCGTATCTCACACAGCGAAGCCATTTACGAGCAGTCGGCAAAATTAATTAAAAATGCTATGTATGTCGCTGTGTGCTTGTGTGTATGTGTGTGTGTGTGTGTGTGTGTGTGAGTTGTGTCAGTGTGCTGGGAATTAAAACAAAAACGTGTCTAGGCACTAAAAACTTTATTAAGTCTCAGCAGTGAAGTAAAAAATTACACATAAAATGGCCGAAAAAAAGAATACGACAGGCTCTCTCTTTTTGTCGAAAAAAGAGTAACGAATGCTGAGTGAAAAGTTAAATAGGCGGAAATGTCACACATACGCACACACACACACACACACACACACACACACACACACACACACACACACACACACACACACACACACACACACACACACACACACACACGCACACACATACACGCACGCATGAGGATATAACAAGTTGGCAAACAAACAAACAATAACGACAGCAAATGTGGAAACAAAGGGCTAGCAAAGTTGGCTGACGATGACGACGACGCCAGCGACAGCGCCGCAGCGACGCTAGCAGCGACTGCGGCAGCGGTCGCGTTTGGCGCGAGCTGGTGGAAAAAAATAAACTACACATTTTTATTATGCAAAGGGGACGCAAATGAAAGGCAAATGTTTTTGTTTTTCCACTCGGCTGTATGTGTGTGCTCAACTTTCTATTGCTGTGCTTGTGTGTGTGCACTCACTTGAAAGTATGTATTGTTAACGGGTCGCATAAAGGGCTGCCAAGCGCCAGCTGCCTGTGTGAGTGTCTCTGCATTGTGTGTGTCTGTGTGTGTGTGCACACAAGAGTAGGCAATAAAACACTAGCTGAAACTTCAGAAATCTAAGCACGCCCACAAACACATGACAAACAATAGCATAAGCAGCTGTGTTATTGGGCCATTTCCAACGGCCACTACCATTTTTGATGAACAACAAATATGGCCCAAATAAAGTGTTATTACTGAAAATTGACTCAGCCGCATGAATTGTGTGTGATACAAAGCACAACACAACGCTGCAAATAAAAAGCTTCTTTTTGACTTTCCGGGATTGTATCCCCGTTTGCATTATAAAATGCATGTCAATAAGAGAATTTGGGAACTTGGCAAAACAGACATCTTGTTTCCCTAGATGATATATATTAATATTGACGTCCGTCCGTACGAGCGTGTCGATCTCGGAAAATATATGAACTACTTTTGCTAAAATTTGATAAAAAAATATATACAGCAATTATATATTATAATATATGAATATACCAAAGAATGAAAATAGGTTACACCAGTTCGCAGCAGGGCTCTGGATATCTCGTGCTTGTTAGCTGTAATTTCAGGTTAAGTTTTTAAATATTTATCATGTTAAATATTTATAATATTAAATATTAAACACACCACTTAAAAAATAATTTTTTAATTGATTGAGTATTTTGTTTTTCAAAGGCCACACATATGGCTCTTACCAAATGCCCAGTTCATATTTGACCTTTTTTTATAAATGGATTTGGCCAATCATTATGTTTGTATATATAAGCCAAATGTAATATTATCCTATTATTTGCGTAAATGCTAAAGAGATCAGCAGCATATGTGCTTATAATTATGCCTCTCACCACACATAACAAAACACATATTTATGTTATACTTATACTTAGCAAGTTCTATCCCTTGAGATTAATAAGACGCTAAAGACAAGCTCAACTACGTTAACTTGTTATTCTTACTGTACAGTTTGGACTGTTGACAGATGATATTATATTGATAAGTATGCCCAGCAATTAGGATACAAATTGTATTATATAATCGGATTTAAATTAAATTCAGTTGCTTGAAGCCTAGTCTTGTCTTTTAAATTTATGGAGAGGCGTTCGCTAGAGCACAGAACCGAGACGAAGACCACTCTGACAGCTGCCTAATTAATTTGGCTGACTCTTCATGTGCAGAATGTAGTTAGCTCCTAATGATGCGGCTTATGTGTGTGTTGTGTGCGTTTGTGTGGGTTTCGTGTATAAGTTTGTAAATTTGTGCGTCTTTGTGCGAGAGGGGAAATCCAGTCATTTATCTAACCAACTGTGTGCAATGAGCATGGGCAACGTCACAGACTTGGAACTTGGGATAGTAGCATTTGTAGCGTGTGTCGACTCTAACTGCGATGATTTTGCGGCTCTTAACAATGTTTAATGTCTGCAGTTAATATGCGGCAGGTGACTTGGCGCAATGGCAAAAGCAGGTACTCTTTTCTTCTGTTTGCTGCTGTTCGCTAAAGCTGTTAATGAGCCCATAAGTTGATGATTTAGCAGCTGTTGCCGCCCATAGACACGCCCACATCCAGCATGAGAGCCTAAGGGTTGCGTATGAATAAAATATTTCATGCGTCAAATTCAATTAATATTCTTAATGTAGAGCGCCCATGAATATGCGTCTTGGCGCCTGACAAAGATACTTGACTTGCTGCCTACGGCACACACGGCGTATGCGTAATGTGTGCACGTATGTGAATGCGAGCGAAAGCGAAAAGGCTTAAGTCAAGCTCGTTTTAGTGCTTTATTAATAGCCACATTTATGCAGTTTAGGCATTAGCTTGACTTTAATTAAAGCCAACCGAGGCATTTACTAAGCACGCACTTTATTCGCTTGGCCTGGTCAAGAATTTCTTTAGCTGGGCGAACATTCAAAATTCCGAAGGAAAAAACTCAATGCGAAATAGTAGTTGAGCTGCTTAGTATTCTTGAAGCCACGATTTTGTTATGGGTGTTCTTTTTGTTGCTCTGTACGCAACAATTGACAGAGCTCAAGAGATGGCAATCAAGGATGGCAAACCACAGCTAAATCTCAGAGCTCCTCAATAATTGTATAGCATTATGTTGAGAGCCAAGAGAGAAAATAAAAAAAATAAAAAAAAACAAAAACCAACAACTCGCTTAAGCAGAAACTCAAATATGCGTCAATTGGCAGCCACATGCGCACTCAAGTAAATACAATCCTTAAGGAATTACCAGCAGGGTAATAGCACAACAACAATAACAAAGGCAAATAATATCACATCTAGCAGAAGGAGTCAAAATCGTGGCTGCTTAGTTATAATTGGATTTGAGTAAGTAATGCCAAGAACAAATGAAAAAAAGCAAGCTAAAATTAATCATAAATAATAGAATATTACGAAAAATGTGCAAATTAACACACGCAAAGAAACTTTAAGAACTCCCGATCCACTGCGAAAAACTTTTTCATTGTAAACTTAAAAACAAAGCCAACAATTTATGCAGCGACGAGTTGAGAAAATGGGCGTCTGGGAATAGGCCAGACAAAATTCTGTAAAGTAAGGGAGTATGCTCTAAGAAAAAGAGCCCAAAACACGGCTACTTACACACATAGCATACACATACACCGACACACGCTGAGAGACACTCAAGTTGGGACATACTTGAACGGTCGGCACTTCTGTCCTGGTAATTGTGGCCCCAATGCTAATGCCACCTTTGGGCTGTACGAAATGAAAATGCGTAAATTATTGATTAGAATCACCCGAAAACAGAAAACAGGCTACCAGCGTGCTTGGCCAGTCTAACCTGAATAAATATATATATTTACATATTCATATACATACGTACAGTTTTTTTTTGTGATGCGCCGAGCTGATTGTTACGCCTTTTGTGCTTGGTCGGCTGAACGAGTATAAAAATATGCTAGCCCTTGGCATTGGGACCGTCACGAGCCGCATAATAAAGGCACTTTGCGTTGATTTTTAAATGGCAGCAGAGTCTTGCGTTGGCAGCAGCGGCAGCAACTGAAATTGGAATGCAAACAAAAGCCAGTTGGCATTGATTGGGCAAGGACTTCGGTGCGCAGCTGTAAAAGCTGCTCCTCAGCACTACGCCTTTTGTTTCAACAAGTTGTGTGGTGAGTGGGAATGGTCAGTCATGGCCAGCTCTTTATGAGCACTAAACAAATATGGCATTATTATTGTGGTCATGCGTGTTCTACGCTGCAAACTGCGTCGTTTCACGTACAGCTCGACTCTAATGCGCATTTATCGTTCTCGCTGTGTAACATGGAATCATTCAAACCCTAAAGAATACTCACAGAATTCAAATTACAGCAAATGCGAGGCTACCCGCAGCCTTACTCAGCCAGGCAGGACAGGCAGACAAGCAGGCAGCAGGTGCTGTGAAGTGTCAACAAAAACAGTGCAGAACGTTCTGGTTAAAAAAGATGAAGCTACCAAAAAAAAAAAAAAAGAGCAGGTTTGGGCTGTGGGTCGCTGGGTATCTGCGAGCATAAATGTCAATATCATCAGAGGGCTCTGAACTGCCGCAGGTCTTGTTGTGGCTTCCTCGTTTGGCCCATGTTTGTGTCGCTGGCCTAATGCCTGTGTAGATTAAAGATAAGGGCAACGTCAAATACTGGCATTTGGGCAATGCGCAAAGAATTTGCTTAGGCAAATTGCGTATACGTAACACAACAATGCAGCTGTGGTTGTGGGATGGCTGAATTTGATATCGGTCGGTGCGTCGGTCCGCCGGCCAAGCTGTCGGTTTATCCCCTGCCCTGGCAGTGGCTGGTCTTAATTAATTGTCCAGGTGGACGACATTTCCACGCCTTTTCAGTCGCTCAACCTGAGCTGTCGGCGAGTTGAAAGTTTTTAAATTGGAATTTCTAAAACAGCAGCTGCGCGTGTCATAGAAAATAATAAATAATTCTCGATTGTTTGTGACTGTGCTGCGATACTCTCTGTGATTTTCACAGATTTCCAAACAAATAAATTCACAAACAGCATCCGAAAAATATTTGCAAAAATCTGCAAAAATTCGTGGAAAAATATCTGTCATCGATGATTTAAACGAGTATAAACAAGTTAAACTGCTACGGGCCATAGTGCCTGACCTAGAGTTACTTACTCTATGAAATGCGAAGCTTCAATTTATTACGATATAGAAATGAAAATATATTTGTTTACTATGTATATAAACAACCTTACTTGATATCATGAAAATTCTATGGAAAGGCGATATTCAACAAATAGTCGGGGTAAAAATGTGGGGCAGTCATTTTCACGCCGGAATGAGAGGGCATTGCGCGTATGTGACATCAGCTAACAGTTGGAGTGGGAGAGCAGTGTCATTACCATGTTGGTAATAGCAACGTAAATACAATACAATGAATACTTGTGTCAGCGCAGCTGTTGCGACAAATGAGCAACTCTTCAGCGCTCTTCAGCAACCGCTCGAACTATGTTCGAATCTGGCGTTCAAATTACATTTTGTGGGCACAAACACACACACACACACACACACACTGCCATATTTCTAAACACAATGCAATTTGAAATAAAGCTACGCATACGCAACGATGCTGTTGCTATTCGTGGCACTGGCGAACGCATTAATAAAACATAATTTCGCTTAAAAGTAATTTAAGCACTTTTATGTGTTTGCCAACGTCGTTGGCGCTGCCGCTTTTTAGCCTGCTTTTGCGTTTGCTTTTCATTTCTATAATGGTCTGGATCTTTACGAGCCATGTACAGGTAGACGGACAGGTCCAGGTCGCGTTCGCTGGTCCGGCAACTGACTCACACACACACACACACAGACACACACCCACACGAACACACACATTGAAAATGCGGAGGCGCATGTCTAACACTCGTTATGAGATTCATGGCCTACATGTGTTTGCTCCACGGCCTTGTAAATGGGCACTGGGCGTGCTGTATGTGCCCTACGTGGTGGGCGCTTTGATGGGCGTGCCTCTGTAGTTGTAGTTGCTGCCTGTGTGCAGCAGCCAGAACGTGCCCTTGAAGCCATTTTCTTATGTACTTACTTATAAACGGATTTTATTTTTTTTTCTTTTTGTTGCCTGTGCCTCCTGTTGTTGAGTTGAATGTAGTCGCTGCCAGGGCCCCGGATGCCGAGATAAAATTTTCAAAACGGGAAGCTTACTTCCCGTAGCGCTTTTTGACCATTACATTGGCTACTTTTGCCGGGCATGTACATGATTTTGGCCCGGCTACCGACTGTCTTTGCGTGTGTGCGTGAAAGACATTCACACTGGCCATTTTCTTTGATATTTTTATTTACAACATTTGATTTCATTTTACAAATTTGATAAAAATATAAAATTAAAAATTTTACCAAACGACGTACGGCAATTAAATGATTACATTCGAAAGTTCTCATTTAATTCAAGTCAGAATTCTCGAATGAATCGTGTCCAATTCAATATTCGGTAATATTAGTTATAAGGACAGCAAACTTGAAGCGATGATTTTAAACTCACAGGCCAGCTGAATAACTAACATACTAGCATAAAATCCGCAGGCGATTTAGCTCGCATAAAAACAATAGCTTAAATACTTATGTACACATTATATATACATATTTTTTTTGTGAATTATTCAAGGACCGTGCAGACCAATTCCTTGCCAAAGACAGCCATTTTTCTTGGGCTCCCTATTGTTGTATTCGCCTCCCTTTGTTTCCGTCTCTGTCTTTCTACTGTGTCCGCTACATATTTAAATTTCACGCGCGCATACACAGGCAAGGATAAACGGGATTTATATCCACTAATGCCTGTGATTTGTTCTATAAAATTACTTTGTGGCACCGAGGCGTTGCCTGCAGACCTTATTCTGTCTGTCCCCTGAAATTCCATTCCCCTTTTCGGTTCTTGGGCATACTAACACCAAAAGGAGCCTAAATTTGCTGAACGAATTTGGTTTGCCAACATGACGACTTATGCCTTTATCCTTTTCCTTGCTTAACCAAAGCTCCATGGAGTGTTTTTTTTCTTCTTATACTTTATGTTGTTGTGCGTGTGTGAGTATGTTTTGTTGATTTGAAAACATTTGCTGGGCTCGTTAGTTGTCATGTGGTGGTTATCAAACCACATCAACCACAACGTAAAGTTTTGAGCCTCAAGTATCAATCAAGCATAAACATTAATTGAAAAGTGGCATATTAAATAAATCAATTAGAAATTGTGTCAATTTAATTTGATTGGCATAGCCGGCCACATTGCCACATTTAAACTGAAAAGTTACTGGGCCAAGTTAATGGTAATAATGGGCAGGAAAATGGTTTTGTAAAACAATGACAATAATACTGACACTGGCTGCCAGTCAGTCAGTCAGTCAGTCAGTCAGTCAATCAGCCGGATAGCTGGTATCTAATGAACTTTTATAGAATGTGCGCACATTGCCTGAAAACATTGTTGTTTTTGCTGTTGTTGTTTTTATTAAGGGAGCATTGTGTTTCGTCTGCCAATCAACCATAATGATTCAACATTATATTGATAAGCAGCAGCGCGTTTGGCCAGCTGGCAGTCGGACAGGCCAACAGACAGCACACCTTGTTGTCCAGCACTCCAACTTGAGGGCTATAATTGCGTTTTGCGTTGTCACTGCAACAGGCGTATCAGGTCTCGACCGACAGACCGACAGACAGACCGACTAACCGCCCAACCGCTCAACCTATAAGCCGATCAGCCACAACTCTGGTTGGTTATCTGCCATATTCCTTGCTCACTTTCATAGTTTTTCGGTGTGTCTCGGTCCTCAGGCGAATTGCGAGCTTCGACCAGCTGCCAAAGTTCAAATATTGATTTAGCAATCAATTGAAAATATGAATACAATCGAACAATCGAGCAGCAAATGCTGTTTATGGTTTTCTGTTAGCACTCTTTACGCTGACGCCATTGTTGTTCTTTCTGTTTGTTTTTATTGAAATAATGTATTTATGTTATTGCAATTAGTGCCTAACCAACCAACAGGTAAAAAGTTCAGTTTTGTAGCCAAAAGAATTTTACCATATCCCAAAGCTTGAATTGTTGCCATTTGCTATCCACAACCTGCAATCAATCACTACTTTATGGGATTTTAATTATAGCATTTATAAGCAATTAACAAATAAGTCTACGGGTATTACTTTAACTATTTTTGCCTAAAGATTTAAGACTGACTTTTTTACTTTGAATTAAATTCGATTGTTACTGGTATCCTTATTCATGCCAATTTAGTTCATCTGTTAATAAAACTTGTTTGTTGTTTGTTTTGTTGAATTTCCACAAGTGATGCAATCGTTTTTCCATCAACTTGTTTTTAAATAAGACCGAAAGCTTAACAGCCACTGTGCACAAGAAAACAACCAGCCTGTCATGCTGTCCCCGACACAAAATATCCGACCACTGCTTTATATTCCAGGTGGAGTTCTTCGAGATGCGCAAGGCAGCTGAGTGCGAGAGCTGTTTGTTGGTAGACCGTGAAGCTGCATTGTTTTTGTACAAACTTCGATATGCTGAACGGCTTTAAGGTTGCTAAAGCACTACGCATGTGAATTTAATTCACAGCAATTGCGTTTGTGACCTGAGGCATTCAAGAGCCAGGTTATCTTGTGAAAATCAAAAAAGCCTACCAATCCTCTTACGCGGTCTGTGCTTTAAGCTTGTCACAGGTGACAGAATTTTTAACTCAGACACTTCTTGCTTCAGCTCCAGGGTACAGATTGCAGATTAAGTGATAAGAATACTAATAAGTAGGAGACCAGCTAACCCTGATTCACTGAGAACTTACAGGCAAGTGAAATCGCTTATGAAAACTTAAAATGATGCCTTGCTAGGCAGTGGACGTTATGATTGGATTTCAAGTATTGCTTTCAATCCGCTGATCTAATATTTAGTAGATGTTTTTTTTTACGATTTATACATTTAAATTCATTTTCCGTTTGAGAATTTCAATTTCCACAGCATATCAAAAATGCTGATGTAGTTGTTTATGTTGACGATGAACCAAGCCCCCGTTGGGCAACAGTTGCAACAGTTGTAGGCATAACACGCCCACTCCCACCTTGATTAATGCTGATTGATTGATTATTTGCGTTTTGCTGACATGCTGCACGCTTTATTGTCGCTAGACGCGTGGAAAATCATCAATTTCCGCTTGTAAAACACGTACACCACGTACAACAAAACGTTGTCGCTGTCGTTGTCAAAGTGAGCTCATTTTTTCATTCGGTTTTCTTTCCTTTGCTACTGGTAAGGACTGAAGTCAGGCTGGCAACCAGGCCAAGAGTTTTACTGGTAGGTTTGTTTGGGCACTGTAATGAATATTTTCTGTGGCTGGCAGGCTGCAAAACAATTATTGTGGTTGGCCAACATCATGTCAGCGGACGCGTTGTAAACTTTTCTTTCTTCTCCTTGTCGTTTCTTTTTTTGTAATTTTTTTATTTTTAAAATAAGTATTGGACAGCTGCCAGGGCCGGTCATAGAAAATTGATGTTGAGTGCGGCGACATTAATGCCGAATATGCGACATGATTATCAAGGCAGGCGCTGGCAAAAAGTCAGTCAATTCGGATTTGAGTTCGTGTCAGGGCTGTCTGCTCTTTGGCCCTGCAGCATCTGTAGGTGTGTGAGTGTGTGTGTGTGTGTGAGAGGCTGGTAGGGCTGTCGAGGCTCGGCTGTGTGTTGTTGGCAGGAGGCTGTGGGGTCGTCTGTCGATTCTTGGCCAGCTGAGCTTGATTGAATTTTCGAGAATTACGGCTCGTTAGCGTGTGGCACGAAAACGAACACAAACACGCACACACACACACATACATACAGCACATACACAGGTATATACACAGACAGACGTCATGCTGTATGCAATGCCACAAAACCAATGAAAACTTCGCTTGTTCGTTGTATATTGCAACAAGTTGCCAACCAGAAAGGCAACAACGTTACCATGTTTGACGGCCTGCCTATCCGCCGGACCACCCTTCACCCTCCCCTCCCTTGCCCCATCTATCCAACCGTTCGCTTGTCATGCACTTGACGTGCTTCATTTCATTTGGGTTTCTTGTTTTCCGCTTTTTCCATATTTTTCGCGCGGCCTGACACGTTTTTTACTTACTCAGTCGTTGACATTTTGCGTGACTGACGACAGCCGCGTGGTGTGAATAAATGAAAATGAAATTGGCGCCACTTTGTATGGCCCTTCCGACCAAATAGGGCAATGTGTTTGCTTCTTACCATTTGGTGTCTTAATTATGATTGGAACTGGTCGCGCTGCTCGCTGCAGCATTGGATATTAACTTATCGATTTGTATCGGCCAATTTGCAAATTGTTGCCACTGCCCAATGCCATATGCCCAATTGCGAGGCTTTTAAATATTTAACCTCAATTCCAATTTAGTAGTTCAACAGTTATTATTATTTCAATTGTCATGATTCTAGCGGAAAATTACCGTTCAATTAACTCTTCAATAAAATCTGCTATTGATCAATTAGTTTAAAATCAAATAGGAAAGCACCGAGAATTAAATTTGTAGTTTTAATTAAAAAATAAAATAGGTTTAACGACAAGTAATTCAAAAGTAAATGACACCAACATTAAGGCGCAGAGTTTATAAGATACATTTTTTTGTGTCTTGTGAAATAAATGGAAAATGATGGAAATGAAAAATGGAAATGTGGAAAATGATGAAAAATCTTTTTAATTCGGCATTACGTGTTCGAAGAGTGTAAAATGGAAGTGGCAATGGAAGATGTATTTTTCATTATTATTTCTTGAGCATTGTAATGAGTAATTTTATTGAATTCACAAATGAATCCTGGGCAGCACTCAACTGTCTACCATGATATTCCAGAAGAATTTAATATAATTAAAAGTGGCTTACCTTTTTACAGTTCTTCTCTGTTCGACAGCGAAATAAAACCCAACTTTTCATCTCGTAAGTGTTCGCACTTTGAATAAGAGCGCTTAAACAGGTGTTGCCCGGTCAGGCCCAGGAAAAAAGTGTCGGCAAATTGCCGCAGTGAGCTGCACGTGTCATCGTGAAGTGTAGGGGACAGGTGCTACGTAAATATTTGGCACGTTCCGACTGTCGCACATAAACACCCACATACAGAAGAAATTTTTAGAATGCAGTCGCAAAATATCTCATGTGCAGTTTGGCGAACAAATTAAGATTTATTGAAACGGTCGGAGGTCGGTTGAAAGCACACATTGCAAGTTGACAATTAAAAGCGGCGATGTTATTTTTGTTGTTGTTGTATTCGACCGTGCTGGCCGCACTTAAAATAGACTGCATATTTGGAAAATTTTTCCTTTTAATTCTGTATTTGTTTTTTTTTTTTTTGCTTTTAATTGCGTTTTCAATTAAGCCACAATTGAGAGTCGATGTGCCTGCGGTTCAGTGCGGGCAGATGCCTTGATATCGTTTTGCTTCTATTATAAATGCAGCTATATATAAATGTGATTTTCTCTGTTTTATTTTCGCAGATGGACAATCGGATGTGGACGTGGAATTAGTTGTACCGAGGTATGTGGAGCGCGGTTCGAGCGCCACATTGATATGCAGGCACAATGTGGCACCTAAAATACTGTTCAAGGTAAGTGTCTCCAAGCACCTGACTATAAATAACTGTTTATTTATTATCTTAATCATGAAATATCAGCGTTTTCATGAGGCATGTGGCAAGCACATCGGAAACTTTAAATTGAAATTGAAATGAAATGGCATCCACAAGGGAACAACTTCGTTTGCCTTGTGCTACTTTGTGTTGCAAGTTTATGGCTTTGACAGAAGCAAACACAATCAGAGGCAGGTGCCGAGGCCAGTGCATGTTGCATGCCACAATTTTACTGCCGCCACAGACAGAAATGTTAGCAATTGCAGATGTCGTGAAAAAGTTGCAATCAAAGAACGGCTCATCGTGACCCCCCTCTCGCCCCGTCGCCCCGTCGCGTCTGTCACTTCCGACTTAGTTTCAGCTTTAGTTTCAGTTACAGTTGCGACAATTAATTTCACTTCAAGTCTCTTATTACTGTCACGAAATATCAAGGGACACGCACAGCCACAAAGCCGCCTTTGAATCCATGGCAAATGAGCTGCTTAGTTTTCCTGCCACAGTGACCCAGGCGGCAGCCGAGCACCCGTTTTAGTCGGCGTGCATACTTTTAGTTTAGTTTGAAACTTTGTGGTACTACAAATCGTGGTATACAAATTCAAGGCCAAGCACAAGCACCAGTTCCAGAAACGCTCTGCCTCTGCTCTGGATGTTAAGGTGGAGCTCGACGCGGAGATGGAGGTTGTGCTTGAAGTTGTCGTTTTGTTCATTCTAAGTACCATAAAACCGAACAACTTTTATGGCGCAAAAATGCCACGAAGTTGAGTATTTTAGAAGCTTACAACATATTGATTTTCTCTCCGTTTTTATTTTTCCTTTTTTTTTTGGCAGCTGTAGCAACAGCAGTTGCTGTTAGCGGTTTCCGGCTACTAATCCAAACGTTATTTAAATAAGTAAAGAATTTTCCGTAAAAGTACAAAATAATTTTCGCGTTTATTAAGTCGACCAATTTGTATACCCTTAAACAAATAAGTATAATGGGTCTCCGACCTATTACGAAATATATTTTATATATTTTTAAACTGACTGCGAATGCAAATATGCAAATCGGCGCAGTTTTGACCAGTTGATGGGCGTTTCAAAAATAAGACCTTTACCTAATGGGACCTAATGGGTTAACAGGCGAGAAGTGTAAATTTATTCAAAATATTGTTTTATTCGATTGAATTAATCGTCAAATAACAAAAGGAATAATTGCTAGTTATAATATTGAAAATTCGTTTATATCGTTATTTTAAAACGTGCAACTATATTTCAAGTTTGAAATAGGAAAGAATGTTAGATTTAATTTAATAGTTCACTCACTTTTAATGTGGTTGACGACCCATTATTACCGAAACAATCTGAAATTATCTTATAAACTTAACCTGTGTAACAAGTGGTCATAAATACTATATAATTGTATATTTGTATTGCATGTTTGAATTTCCCTGGAAATTTAAACTTTTAGTTTATGACTTTGGATGATTTTAATTTTTTAATTGTTGACAATTTAACGTGAAACTATCTCGTCGACTGCGTTTTTACGATTTAATTTCTAATGTCAACTGACAAATATTTGATGAACCCTTGTATACCTGGGGTTCTGTATACCTGTAGCGACACAATTAGTTGGGCAGTAAAATAAGCGCAGTATTTGCCATGTTTACATGTAGACATTTATTTATTTGACTAGCTGGGCGTTTTGTGGCTACTACCGCCTGGCAATGGCTAATTAGTATAATTGACTATATAAGCGAGTGCGCCGGCCACTCGGCTCCATGCCGCCAACCGGTTTTGATTCGAATTGTTGCACGAAGCGTGGCAAATTGTGTGGAAGTGGCACTAAAAAGGCAATTAAAACGCAAATGTGAACACGGTTACCCATGGAATTAAAATTGGCTGCGTCGTACGGTTCACACATCCTGAAGCATACTTTTGGGCGTACAAAGCCGGCGCGAAAAAAAAATAAATTAAATAAACTAATTAGGCTGTGAATGGCAGGCAGGCTGGGCAAACGGGAACATGCCAGGCCCGAATGGGCTTTTGATTTGCCGGCTCAGTACAAAAATAAGCGGGCTAATAAACACAAACAAAATATATATATATAATGTATACATATATACAAAGTCAGACCACGGCGGACACGCCAAAGTTAACACATGCCTGGCTTAGCAACAATAATATCAACAATGGTGGGAACACAACATTCCCGGCGGAGCTGTGCCACCGCCAAAGCCAGATACTGTCGCTTTCAGAAGCACGGTTTGATTACTTTGCGATACGCACACTGGTTATTATTATGATTGTGACCGTGGCTCCAAAAAGTTCATGTCATATCAAAAGCAATTGTTTCAAAAATTTCCACAAGTGGCTGATAAAATTTGATGAGCGCTTTGGAGGAGCGCCCCGAACGTGGTTATGTGCTACCGAATGGTTCAGTGGTTGTATGTTGATGTTTGTTTTGCCCTCAGAACAATGTACTGTGCACCAGGAGCGTGTGTTTTATCGATTGTTTTGGCGCGTGAGTAATGACGACATTTGCGGCCCAAATTACGCATACGCCATGTTGGCCGCAGGAACTTTCAATAAGGACATTAATATTATTAAGTTGCACGCAATCAATGCAATTCACTATGAAGTATGTCAATCAAACGATTTGACCCCTCTTCCACTTTTCAGGCGATTAATTCAATATAGGCATAACTCTTAAAAAAATTACAAGTTTTTTTTAAAGCTAGGTGGTAAAGTTTCACATAAAGTGCAATAAATAAATAGTGTGCGTAATTAAAAGCTCTTGGTTAGCGTTTTTTCCACTTCCGGCTCTCAAGGGTTGTCTCGCGCTCTGCCACCCACCCCAAACCAAAAAAACGTAGCCGCAGTTGTGAGTTGTGAATGGAAATTTTTTTCCATTTATATTATGTGTTCATATTTGCTGTTGCTGTTGCTGTTGATGTTGCTTTAAGCTCGGCCAAGTCCCTATTGCACTGGCCGCACTCGAGCATTTCTGCTGCTTTTATAGATCTCGTTTTTAATTACGCAACCACCACATCCCACCAGGACGTGCAGCACCATGCACATGTCAGCTCTCCCCCATCGAGTTGGCCGTTAGTGACGTTTGCTTGTGGCATTTCAATAAAACATTCTATTATTTACAGTTTTACAGCTTAACGCGCATTTTAATTGTCGTTGCAAAAAGTTCGTGCAACTTGTTGCAAAGTTAAATTGCATTGCATTTGTTTCATATTTTCCAGCATTTTATTTTATCGTTTATTTAATTATGGGGGCATGTATGCACTCAAATTACTTACTCCGGATTATTAACTGCGGCAACGATGGCTGGAATTTGATTTGACGTAGTTACTCAATCAATGTCACAAGCAGCCCAGCAATATAGCAGTTATATAACATTATTTTAATATGACCAAATGTATTTATTTGATTGCAGGTGACATGGCTGAAGGTTGACAAGGGCAAATTCTTTGAGTTCATAAACGAACGCAATCCGCCGTTTCGTAATTCAACCATTGAAGGGGCCGAAATCGATGTAAGTAATCATGTATTGTCGGAGAAAGAGCAAAGGCGGTCAAGTTTGGGTGCCGAAGATAAAATTCCCTCGTTGAATATGTTAAATAAATAAGCATTTTCAATTGACATAATGACTTTTTTTTCATTGTTTGTTTCTATGATTGGTAGGTTTTCGATTGCTTTCGGTTTGAGTAATAATATACTCAGAAATTGACTCTTTCTCCGAAGAATACGTTGGAACACTTAATAATTTAGTATAATATAAGTTATGATTGAGGACAAACTATTAGTTTTACTTTTAACCAATCAAATTCATTAAATATGTAAGCCTTAGTATATAAAACTGTTATATAAACAAAAACAATAATTTAGTTGGAGGAAAATTATGTTGCATGTTGATCAATTCAAAATTAGTTTTTGAATTTGTAAAATCCAAGGAAGAATTTTACAGTCGGACATTAACCAACGGATTGCCACATTTTCTGATTCTTACCAAAATTCAGAGAAACAGTTTTCACATGACATCCTCTAAAAGTTGACCCATCAAATGTTTAACACATCCAGTCCCGCCTCCACAAGCTACAAAATAACGCAAGACTTTTTTTTAAAATATTTTATAATATTTTTGTTTTTTTTTGTTTTATTGTACAGTTTTGCAAAGTCTCGTTATAACTATTATTATCAGATTTTCACTTAAGTCTGAAAAAACAGCTTTCGCTTAAGGCTTAACTATAGCTTAAAACTTTGTTGTTTTATCCAAAATATAGATACAGGTATTTATAAAAATTGTAAGTTTGCTTTAAAGCCGGTTTGCAGCATTTATTTTAACCATCTGACACATAATCGTTAATTAAATACTTATGCTTCGTTAGAAAGTTAATTGGGCCTTCAATTAAGCCCGAATTTTGAAGTAGCATTGTAATTAATGGCTCAACAACCTATTACGAAATCAGTGTTGGATGTAACAGCTGTCGTAAGCTGTCGGTAAATTCCAACTAATTATCATGTACTTGCTGCTACCTCGATTTGTACAGCTTGAGTGATGTGCAAACTGTTTTTTATATAAGTAAATCATTCAACATGTACTTTATTTTTTTCAATAGTGGGAAAACTCAAACGAAACACAGGTGACCTTGAAGAATGTGCAGTTCGATCTGTCGGGCCAGTTCTACTGTGAGGTATCAACGAACACACCCATCTTTACCAAGGCCAGTGCTGATGAGCTAATGAGCGTTTTCTGTGCGTAACAATTGGCAAGCCAATTTCAGCTGGCCGACACTAATTGCTGTCCCCATCTTGTAATGTCTTTACAGTGCCTCAGACAAGTCCACCCACCATCAAGTTCCGCAAGCGCACACCCTTTGCCGTTGGCGAGAAGCTGTTCGCGCTGTGCAACACAACCCGGGGTCGGCCTGCCCCCCACATCACTTGGCTAATCAATGGCAAAAAGGTGCGTATTCGTAATATCTACAATTTATCTACGGCCACAACTGCCGGTTGGATTGTTTGCAGCCAAATTGCATTGTAAAGGGGGGAGCATTATATAAAGTTCGTTGTGACCAGTGCAGCTAAATGCGGCCGAATGTGGGTATGGAATGGCTGTCAGGGGACGTCGGAATTTCAGTGGCACTGCATTAAGATTAACATCAGTTTAAGCCATTTTATAATTATGGCCTACATGCGCGGCTCATGGAGCTTTCATTTTAATTACTCAGTCCCAGAAGCAGACCCGGAGATTCGGCGCTTGTATGGGTCAGCCAAAGCGGCGGCAGCTGCTCCTCGACGACAAAAACAACAAAAACAAAAGTTAGGGGAAAAGGAAATGAAATATAAATAAATTTATTTTATCTGCCGCTGGCGCACAGAATATGGTAAACTCTAAAATGAAATTTATTCATAAACGCGCTGCCAGTCGGGCAGCCTCTGACCGGGCTTCAGTGGGGGGTATTGTGAATGATGGGGGGATTTTCCCACTGCGCCATGATCCGTTTTTAATTTGCAGATGTATGCAAAAGTTTGACATTGAAATGACTTTTATTCGCACTTTTTTTAACAGGTCGAGGAGAAGTACATACGCACCCACCATGTATACTCGCTGAATGGCAAACACCAGCGGCGCACACAGCAGCAGCAACAGACACAGTTGACTCAGCAGCAGTTGCAACAATACTATCAGCAGCAATATTACAGCCAGTATCAGCCACAGTATCACGTGCCCCACTACATCGATCGCTACGACAAGAGCCTGCGCTGGGGCGGCGCCCGTCCAGGCGGTGAGTAGCCCACAACTCCGGCCGTAAACTTGTTTGTAATCATTTCATCGATGCCATACAAATAAACAGACAGACAGACAATGGCCAAACTCTTTATGCCCATTAAGAGTAAGGAACCAGCGAACTATAAGTAAAACAAAGTTGCACTGTGTAGAATTACAGAAATAAAGGAGAAACCAACTTGAAACGTGCCTGCTTCCAGTTTGTAAACGAATAACAATTATCTAATACTCATCCGAGAGTAGCAGCAGATCCAATCAGAGAAGTTTCCTTTGAACTCAAAACAGCGAGCTTGGCCTTTGGTCAATATTCATTGCCATGATACTAATTTGGTTATTCTTTAAAAGGAATTGCAGAATAGTTTGTATTTGAATTCCCTTTAAAATGTTAACTTTATGGCAAATAAATATTTATAAATAAAAAGAGATGAGTGTAGCAATGTCAGTTCTTTGAGCGTATACTCATTCAATTTTGTATATCCGCTTATAGCATTCAGCGAAAAATGATTTCCATTATTCAGGCATTACATATTTTCACAATCAGAAAAGTGCATCACTTCATGATGACATATAATGCGCTTTTTTGGAAAAAAACTAACTACAATGGTTTGCCAAATTGTTATCATTGAATAAAAGGATTTTATAAATGGCATTTTGTAAAAGAACAGAAATTTACTTTCTCTGTGATAGACAATTCATTGTCTGTACTAGTTGGTAGTTTAAAACTACCGCAACGTTAACATTAATTGGCGCAATTGTGAATGTTACTCTTGATTTTTCCATTGCAGATGAATTCTCGCAGTATGTGCCGCACCACGGACACGACGGACATGGGCACCATGGCGGCAGTATCTATAATAATCCGTTCAGCTCGCTGGCCAATTATCATGATATTGGCGAGATACACGAGATACATCAGCGCAACTATGACATTACCAAGAAGCATATGGAAATGAAGAAGCAGCAGATGGAGATGAAGAAGCACAGGTTAGTCTTTTTGACCCGGGCCATTAATCAAGCCAAACCTGGCCCCAAGGGTTGCTTGGCATAAACTGAATTTTATTTATGGGGTTTACAAATTAAAACGCAACAAACGTTGTTGCCCTCAGCTAAGCAAAACGCCCAACTGCTTCTAAAAGTATGCAATGTGCAAAGTTTTGCACCCTTCCACCCAATCTACACCTCGAACAACAACTGCTCGCCCTTTGCCAGCTGCTCAGTGCCCGGCAAAAAACTTTTCATATTCTTATCAATTTCCCCAGGTTGCGTGTGTGGTATGTTTATTAAAGTTTTCTTATCTATGGTCTAAAAGGATTTGGCTTGTGCATGTGGCGCGATGTTGGCACATTGTTAAAGCCGGCTGCCTGACGGGCTGCCTTTTCTTATCCTTCATATCCTATGCTTTTATTGCAGAGCGTATAAATAAATTTTGTAACACCTCCTCCTGCTTGCCAACGAAATGTGCCTGTTGGAAATGTTTACGTGGCGCGATTGGAAGTGAAACGTAAATGAATGCAATAAATTATTTACGTTCACCTGTGATATTAAAAATCAAGAACGAAAACTTTTCCAATATACCAACTTTTTCAGCTCAAGTTTCAAAGCCTGAGCATGCGTATGTGTGTGCTTGAGTGTGTTGTGAGGGTGTGTGTGTGTGTGTGCTGCCAGTTTAATGACAGGCTACGCTGTAATTCACCTGACTGCGGCTGCTGCTGCTCTTGCTCTTGCTCTTTGAAGTTGTGCGCATTACACATACGCCACGTGGCTTGCATTAACATGGCCCAGCTGTTTAATGTCCCCTGCATAAAATGCATTGCCAAAGCCAAAGTAAACCAGTCCAGGACAGTTGTAAGACAATAACACAAATGCAGCTTCTGTTGTCAACCCAAAGTCAACCTCAACAGCTCGACGGACACACTCAGCATTTTAGTTGACATTTTGTAGCTATTTTCACTTAAAATCTAAGTCACCCATCGCATCATGTTTAGAATAGTTGCTTAATACAGCATTATATAATTATTTCTAAAAAGCTTTCAACGCAATTGCCAACCGTAAATCTTCACATGGCTGAGCACAAATTTCCCAATTGAGTGTTTACGTATTTGTAAATACGTGACAAAAAGCCACTTGGTTAATTTGTCCTTAAGTGGAAACCATGATTAACTGTAGCACCATTTCCCTGCACTCAAATCGGAGCACGATAATTGCATTTGCCGTGTGCGAAAGCAACATCTAAAGCAGAAACATTTTATAAATAATTTCCCACAATTCAAAATGCAACGCGTGTGTGTCGGTGGAAAACTAATTTTGCTGAAAACTTAACCGTTAATAAGCAATAATTTATATCCAAAGTACGCGACCCCGCTCCCGGCTGAACATAAGCCACGTTGCACGGGTGTTCTGCCTGACCTGCAGCCCTTCGAGCCTTGAAAGTACCGCACTGAACGTACAGGGTGTGTCACTGGCTTAAAGTATTGCATAACAGAGAAATTAGGAAGAAGCATAGTTAGGAGACTTTTGATAATTTTTTAAATTTAAAATTAAAATTTGCTAAGGCAAAGATCAAACATTGACAGGAAATAGTTAATGCGAATTTGCATTGTCAGTGGCACCCTGTATTGGTTTTATTCATGGCTTCTGTTACAGGCAGCGCAGTATTTACGTATACATATGTATGCGACTGTGGGCGTAATTGCAGCCGCGCCCACTATGAAAAGTTAGCGCATATTTATGCAACACTCCAGCACGGAGTAAAAAAAGTATTTAATGCGCAGGCAGCAGTTGCAGCAGCAAAGAACAACTACACCAAAGGTAGCAACTAACGGTCACGTTTATGTTTACAGCAGAGTGCATTAATTTGTTTGTGTGTGTGTGGACAACAAAGTTTATTAAGTTTATATGCTTAATACACTGCACACATGCTGTGTGCGTTATTATGTAAATAGATTGTCAAACCAGGCAGTGAGAAAGAGAGAGAGAGAGAGAGAGAGAGAGAGAGAGAGAAGTGAAGCAGCGACCTTGCAGCTTATGTGAACTGCATTAAGTATGCGCCATGTGTGCCATTGGTCATGCAGCGCAATTAACCGCTAAAATTGATTAATTAATTGCATCAAATACAAACAAGCTTGGGACGCCAAAAGAGCCCCCAAAACATTTTGTCGCGTCACCCTATTAAACATCTGACTAAGTGGTTGCCATTTGGTGGCAAGCTTTGTTCAGCTGCTTGACTTCAAATTTCTTTAAGAGTGCAGCATAAACGTAGAAAAAAAATGCACCTATAAAAACTCAAAAACAACAACAGCAGCAGCGCAGCAGCAACAGTGGCATGACTATAAAAGGCATAGCACGTAGCGCTGAATGTGCACTTGAGCGGGGGGTGGAGCACCAGAATCCAGAAGGGTTGCCCTGCACAGGAAACGCAGCCAGCCGGGGCAAATGAATGGGGCATTTTATGCAGTCAAAAAGTAGTTTACACGTTGTTGCACAATTTATGTTTGTGCAACACGTAAGAAGACCTTTGTGCCAGACACAAGCCGGTGAAGATACGTGCATAGAAATGTACAATTGTATACATACATATTGCGGGTCTTGTGCGTGTTCAACATGCAGCCTGAATGCCTACAACATTTTTTTTTTGTTGCATTGTCTAATAAGAGGGCAACAGAAAACAACCTTTTCGAGTTGTAACACTTGTCTTACAAGTAGACCATAATACTTTTGTAGTCTAGGGCTGTGATTTAATACGAATGCAAAAATACAATGTAGACAATTGTTCAACTGGCAAAAAGTTTGGCTATAACATATAATATATGACTATAATTTTGGAGTGCCCCCAATATCCTTTAACCTATTCATTAAACCAAATAATAACTATCATAATTAAAATAACATTGTTTGCTTGAGAGAGGGTATTACAGAATTCGGCTATTTTAATGGCATAACACGCATACTTGGGCTTCTTATTGTTATTGTGTGTTGGATTTTTTGGCACTCTACTTAGAGCAAACCAAAAGAGGCGCGCCCTTAAATGCAGCATGTAATTTTCATTTAATTTTCAGTGTGGTTTTCGTTCGTTCGTTCGCTTTTCGTGTGCTGAAATTGCCACTGAGTTGACCCTCAAAAGGGCGGCCATTAAATGTCGCGACTCGCCGCGACTTAAGGCACAAGAAATTGGCTCTGGCCGTAATTTGCTGGTCTCCGGCGCTGATCGCGTGTGTGGCAGTAATCCTTCTGGGTGGGTCCGCAGTAGCCGAGGCGAACGTGTCATAAACCGGGCCACTAATTGTGAACAGTGGCCAGCACGGGTCACAGGACGAGTCGTTTGTGGCAATGTCGGGCACTGGGGCGGCTAGCTTTAATGCAAGAGGCCAGTTTTCAGCGCGGCCAATGCCGCAGCCTGCTTTTAGTTTTAATTGCTGCCGGCGTGGCGAACGCGGACAGGGTAAGTGCTTGCTGATACCAGCTACAAGACGCGCAAATGGTGTGTTCCATTAATCACAATAAAAGCAACAACAACAAAAACAACAGCAACTGCAACGAGGGTACATTAAAATTAAATTTCAGTTTTATAACGAACGTTAAAGCGAAAAAACTAAGCATTACAATTTGGCTAATTTGCTGGATCACGAGGACTGGCCACGCCTACTAAGCCTTGTTAACAGGCAAATAGGTGGCACCAGGCGCCGCTGCTGCCGGCGCTATGTAAGCAGCGGGCGGCTCAAGCTCGGAGCCCACGGAGCCCACACTGCCGCTGCCGGTGGACTCAATGCTGATGGCTCCCCCTCGGCGCTCATCGATATTTTGCAGCTGCTGCTGCTGCTGCTGTTGCACGGCCTGCTTGGTGGCAAAGTCAAGCACGGGCGCAATGCCGCCGTTGTGAGTTGTGGAGGAACCGCCGAGGCGATCGTACTCCTGCTGAATGGTGCGCTGCGCATTAATCGCATCCTCTGGCGTGCGATATTTGACAAAGTGAACCTCGGGCTTCTTGGCACTCAGATGGTTGAGATTCTGCAGCTTGTTGGCCAGGCTGGTGAGATCGCCCTGCTTGGTCAGCACATAGATGGCGGTCTGTTGCTCTGCGGCCTGTTTGGCAAGCGCCACGGCCGCATTCTCCAGGCCCTTGTTCTCGGGTGCTCGAATGAAAAGCACTCGCAGATTTCTCTTCAGTGAGGCAGCCAAGTCGCCGACGCTGCGGTTATCGTCGAAGTCAGCCTCGGGCGCGGAGTAGGTGAAGAACTCTTTGTTGAACTCCGTGTTGACGTTGGAGTAGTCTGGTTGATTGTTGGCCACGTACTCCACAGATGAGCCACCGGACAGAGAGCTGCCCAAGAGGGATCCGCTCGATAAGCTGGCATCGCTTAACGGATTTCCAATGCCTGATTCATAATTATAGCCGCCCACATCAGCATTGACTGCTGCCAGCAGAGCTAACACCTGCCACAAAAATATATCCAAATTGAATGTCGAAAAGACATTTAGTGGTAAGTCTTTGCTACACTTACAATAAATACGCGCATTTTCCTGTGACGGCTGAAAGTCCAATTTCAGCAGCAATGTCAGCGGTTGTCACCTTGTACGATTGCGCCTCGAGGTGTGAAAGGCGTGTGATGCTTCCCGTGCGATCGATGGGCGTTTTTATAGCTGGCAGCCAAAGCCAAAGCCAAACGCCCATTCGAGATGCAGATTGCGCAGTCGGCGGTGGCTATTGTAACGGCTGTTATTTTAGCTGGTGTTGTAAATGACGTAAAATGCAAAAGCGGCTGGCCGTATCCGCCAGCGAATTAGTTTGCATAAATCTAAAACCTATTGCAAATTTCGCTGAATCAATCGAATCGATAAGATATAAAAAATGGAAATGCTCCAAACACGAATTCGAGATGTCATTACGGCAGACTTATAGGCAACTGATGTGGGACAGCATCAAGAGGAATGCGCCGAATATTGTATTAAGCTCGGTTAGCGTACAATTTTGCATTCTTGGCCATTTTGTGGCTGCGTAATTAATTAATTATAAACATTTACACAAATGCACAAATATTCCAGCAATACAACAACAACAACAATATAAAAGCAAATGTCAACACTACAGCGAATAGTTACACAGCCAATGATTCGGAAATTGAATTGAAATTTAATATATGCACGCTAAATATTTTATAATTATAGCACCCGATTAGCATGACAACAACAATGGGAACTGGCTGCCACAGACCACAAATCAATACGACGATAAACAGTTTCGTTAGCTTTTGACCACTGTAACTGTATATGTATTTATTTGTTGTTTGTTGCCAAAACAGAAAACGGAAAAATAACAAAAACATTGTCTTTCGTAAATTACAACAAAAATACACATATATTTACACAATAAACAAGCAAAACACAGGAGCATAAAAAGCCAAAAAAATAATAAATTAATAAAAAAAAAAACACACTTTGTATATATGCTAATTAATAAGCACCGCTTGGGGCATTCAATACAATTTTTCGTTTTTTGTTTTTTTGTGCATATAATTACTATCATTATTGTTAAATACACATTTTGTTTACTTTACTTGGGATGCCAAATCTGATTAGACTCAACTGATTCGCATAGGTGACTTTTGCACATTCACAAATTGATGGCAATTATCATAAAATATTTGTTTTCATTTTGGAATTTTTGACTATAGTACAATTTTAAGTAGAAAAAATAAATAAAATGTTTGAGCGAACTTAACTGAAATCATCAGTAAAAAGGCGGACAAACAACAAGATAAATATTGGATACTCATCTTACATCGTGAACTCGTTTTAAAATTATTTTAATTAATGAATACCTTTGAATTTGTTATCATTTTAATAAACTTTAAAGTAAATTAAAATTGTATTTACATCTTGTTTGAGCAAATCTGTTTGTACATAAAATTCAGACATTTTATTTAATTTGTTATCGAATTAATATTGCACAAACACGCTTTTCCCTTCTTGCGGCAAATCTGGCATACACATTTGCCGGTGGATTTGCTCGCCAGAAACTATCGTATTTGATTTTTTGGTATAATCTGTGGTATACTTTTAATCGCATTTATATAATTCATAGTTGTGCTGAAATCAGTTTGTATTCTTTTAGGCTAACTTATTTAAAATCCAAGCAATGGCTGCACATTGTTGCCGTCTTACACATGGCGGAAAATAAATAGACACTGTGAACATAAGTGTGATTGGCTTCTCATATAAAACATTATTTAAGTAAATTTTTAGCTTACTAATAATAATTAATGATAGTGGTGGTATGTGGGCGTACTCTTTCTTAATGCTCTCGTAGCTTTGTGAAAATATTGATATTCAGATGCCGAGGAGTCAATTTTATTGAGTTTACGAATTAATATATCTTGCTAGTTAAAATTGTATGCTGTCAACAGGACAAAATAGGTGAACATTTAGCATGTCATCGTTGAACAAGTTTTTGCAATTTTATGCCAAAATCAATAGAAATGCAATTAAGTTAATTGCACCCATGTGAAGCATTCAGTCAATAGACTATAAATGCACAATTAGGCAAATTATCGTATGAAGCACTATCCAGCCACGAGGAGAAACACAAAACAATTACAAAGGACAAACGCTACGGCCTCTGTCATGTTGGCCATGATAGAGGGTAATGGAGAGTGGATCAATAACGGATTGCAATATGAATATTATCAGCCAATTAAAATTTTAACTCACAATTTACGTAAAGTGTCAAATTATACAATGAATTAACGTTATTTTTTTTTTCTAATTGCCTATTTTTCAGTCAAAAGCTGCATTAAAAAATTCAATTCGATTTTGAATCATTGAAGCAAATATTTTTTATTTTTAAGCTTCACAACGTTTTTTTTTGTTTTTTTACCGCTTTTCAACTTTTTTTTATACTTTTGCAACTATGCAAATGCCTTACGTCAGTTTTATAGCTATTTTCATACATATAGTATATATCTAAATGTGTGGGTAGAGCTATGCAAAATTGTTGAGCTGCCATTGCTCCGACCATTTGTTTCTTGGCACGCGAAGGCACTTTACGGTACATAAATTATTCAATAGACCGAAATGCCGCGATGAGACATAAAAAAACCTTCGCTGTCAGTGTCAGTTATAATTTCATGCCCATGACAGAAACGGTTATTCCTGTTGTTGTTTCTGAGTTGACCCAATTTAAAGCGTGATGAACTCCCAAAAAACTTTTGTGAAGATGTGTTTAGATACTCCGTTCGCATTATGAAGAAAAGTATATTGATTTTACACCATTGCCTTTTGTGGTCTAAAGTGCTGGCTACAAAAATGTTGTGAAATATCTTTCTATCTTAATTAAACCGGGAATTACGTATATTTGAATACCATTTAAATCCCTTTTTCATTCACTATAAAAATGGCTAAAATCTTGATTCATTTATTGTCTCCTTGTTATTAAATCACTTTTGTACTTTAGACTACAAAAACAGAGTATCCTAATGCTCAATTTAAATTTGAGTCGCGTTTCCTAACAATCACCAAACATTATATTTGAATAGTTAATTCGATTTGACTGGGAAATTGTGATTCTTTGTGCCTTCATGGAAAGCGCTTTTGTTGCCGAAGGCCAAGCTCTGAGTTTCGCTAGCCGTTCGAGTATTACAAAGTTGGCAAAAAGTTGAACTGCTAATCTGTTGGTGTTTGCCTTGACCGCTCTTAATACTGTTACCAACTTGTGGTTAGTTCAGCTTCCGGTTTTCGATTACAAAGGTCTTTTAATATAAGAAATTCATGGGATTTGGCACGTAGCCCGGCGGTGCTGTTGCTTTTGCTGCTGCTGTTGCCATTGGGATTGTTGTTGTTGCTGTTGCCTACCTTCCACTTAAGTTCCTTTCCTTGTTTCTCATCAGAGACTTTGTTTTTAAAACTGAACTGGCTGTGGGCCCGGTTGCCACTCGCATATCGAGTTGCTCTGCATAGTTCTGGGTGTGTTTGCTGGCTGGGGAGTAAACCCCGGCCATAAATTCCTAAAAGGTTTTCCTTCGTTACGCTCTGTGCCCTTAGCTCATTTGTTTGCGTTTTGAAACAAAATTAAGCCGAAACTCTTGCGGCCGATAGACACATAAGCCAATAACAAAACCGAACGCAACAGACAATATGACATACCAATTAATTAGGCGTCTTTCTCAAATTATCGCTTTGGGCATGGCTGCGATATGGCTAAGACGCGTAAATGGATCTGCATGTCAGCGCCACGTTAGGTTAATATCCTATAAAGCAGTTGAAGGTAGAGTTTAAAGGGTTTGCAGCATTTTCATAACTTGACTGCTGCAAATATTTGAAGACTGTTCGCCGGGACCCGCATTTCCGCTTGATTTGCATTGCTTGACAAGTTTGTTATGTTTTGAACTTGAGCTTCCTGCCACGGCTGCTGCTGCTGCTGCTGATGTTCTCGCTGCCGGTTGTTGCTTTTCCTGTGAAAAGTGCGCTGCATAAGGAATTTGATTAAGACAACAAGTACAGCAACTGTAATGCCAACAGCAACAACATGCAGCAACGTTGATGATGTTGCAATAGCAGCTGTTGCTGCCGCCATCGCTGCTGCTGCTGCTGCTGCCAAGCTCGTCAACGCAACGCTGTCGAAGGCTTATGGGGATACTGTGCATTTGCTTTGAGTTTTGCCCAGCATTTGTTTTCGCTCTTAGTTAAACTAGCTTACAGTTGATGTTGCTGCTGTCTGCCAGTAACTGCTTTTTCATGTTATTGTTGCTGTTGCTGTTGCTGTTGCTATTTCTGCTGCTGCTGCTCAAGTTTTTCCCCTGTGTTGCCCAGTGGCAGTATGATGCTATTGTTTGCTTCTTGTGCGTGAGAACTCTTTAAGCACAAACTACTTTTGGTTTGAAGGCTCCCATGAAAAAATTCAATTGCAAGACTTTTAGCTGCTTACCATTGGACTACCAAATGCCTTAAAACTTAAAATGCTTTTATACAGCTAAAATTTTAGACCAACGAGATATTTGGGACCTACGAAAAATGTGTTGTTTTACATCACCAAGAGTCTGTAGTGTATTTAGACATCGTTGTTCAAATTCTACCTTGCCAACCACTGGCGGAAGCAATGCAAAAGTAGTACACACAAATACAAACACAGAAGTCTGATACCTCAGCTATAACTTGATGTTTGCATATCGCATCCGTTGGCTGAGTCAAGGACTTGTTGGTTCTTGATATTTCTGCACTAGCAGAATATGAAATTTGAATATTATTTTTCCCAAATTATAAGGCGCTTACTTTGTAATTCAAAACCAGCTTCCAGACGCCGCAATGCAAATGATTTAATTGCTTAAATGAGACGGAAATAAGCGCATTGTTTCCGCTCGAAATGCCGTTGCCGGAAATTTTAATAAAGCCGACATTTTGTGTGTGTCAATGTGCCATTAAAGTCCACTGACACGGGAGCTTTAAACTAACCCAGTTGACAATTGGTTTGCCAGCACATTGGGTGCATAAAACTTTATGGTCCCGGCATTATTTTCTCAAGTGTCGGCACACACCACTGTGCGTAGCGGTATGCATGTGTGTGTTTGAGTGCGTGTGCGTGCGTCTGTGATGTGTATGTGTGTGTGGTGTGTGTGTGCAGGTAATTTCGCAGTCATTTTGCATTTGTAATAAAGCAACACGTCGTCACAGACGTCGACGCTCGCACGCACGGCTGAGGTAATTACGAGGCCGCAGCCGTTGAAATCTCACCAAGCACTCGAACTCATTTATATGCTACGCAGGCTTCTTATCAAATATGAAACAAAGTCGTAAAGGATAATTGGACTTACAATGTGTGAGTGGGGCAAGCGACGCTGCCATTTGAATAATGCAAACATATCCACAAGATACGCCTAAATCCATTAAACCACGTCGCGTTGTTAAGCATTAAAACTTTCAAATGTACCCTTATAGTTCGTGATATACTCATTGTATTCAGTTGATTCGACAAAACAGTACATATGTTTCACATAACTGCACAATTAAAGTCTCTATCTCGATATCGATCGAATCAGTATCAAAATCATTTGAATCAGAGCGAATTGAATTCTCGGTTTCTCTTTTAACTGCAGGGCTAAAAGTAATCAACACCTCTTGTGCGACTGTTCTGCACTTCTGAGAAAACAGTGCTGTTTACTCGGAAATCAATTTTCTGAAAAGCTTGTGCATCTGTCCACCCAATCTCGTTCCCTTCATCCAATCGCTTTAATTTGCAGAATTTATCTTCAATGCAATTCAATAATATTCGCAGAATACATTTAAGTCTCATGTCAAAATCAGTTCTTCTGCATAATTAGCGGCTATGTTTCATTAAAATTATGTCAGTGATTTTCATGGGACACGTGTAGGGTGAAAATTAACTGTACATTTCCATGAAAATGTTCGTATTTAAATTTAATTTTCTGTTTAATTGTTTGTTATTTTTATTATTAATCGAGTAATTATTAAACTTCCGATTGAACAAATTATCGGTTGATTTTTTGATGGATCAGATTATTTTTTCTGATGTGCATAACCAATTTGAAGAGTATTTTTCGACCAAATATATTATTTAGTTGATGCAAATAAAAATTGTAGTTAATATGTATATAGACAGCTAAGCACGATTTACCACACCGAGTTTATTGTATTTAGACTAATAGCCGTCTTTTCGTTTCCGATTCAGTTGGCCACATTGCAGTGACCGGCAAATAGTGTGACCGGCAACAAACATGTTTGTAGAAATATATTGTACTCAAATTCATTTTAGTGCGTGACCCGCATGTGAAAAACTCGCCCTTGTTTGGCTTTTCATGTTTTCGCACATCAATCATAAAATGCAAATATTTACGATTTTATTTGTGTGCAAATTGCTGGCGCTCGGCATATTAAACTCAGACATGAAACTGCTGGTCCTTGCCAGTGATAGCCACCACATCCAGGATTGTATTAAACTTTGCTTTACTCACCTTCTTTTCCAGAAATTCAAACCGCAAATTTCGGCGTCATATAAACGAAAATGCTTTGGGCATTATTCGCAGTACCTTGAACAGTGGCGGCTTTGGGCCACAGGCGCCTAACATAAACAAGGAATTGGGCATACCATCGAATGCCGGACCCATGAACCAACTGGCGGCCGGCTACCAGCGTCCCCTCTCTCATCCTGGCGGTGGCAGTGGTGTGGCCGCCGCAGCAGCGGCTGTGAATGCGGCGCAGCAGGAGAAGGGAATGCTCAGCATTAGTCAGCTTAATCTGGAGATAACGGAACAACATGTCGGCAGCAATGGGCGCATGGAGATCACATGCCTGTCCACGATACCAGCGAAGGTGGGCCAGGGCGAGCAGTATGCCGATTACAAAACGTTTTCGGTGAAAGGTGAGTGCCACAATGCGACGTATGCGTGATATGCATATAAGTATTAGTAAGTAGATATGTACACATGGCAATGAGTGTATTTTACATTTGGTATATATGTACATATTTATTGTGCGCTGCGTGTAATGCTATGCAAGAACAATATTTACTTTGGGTGTCGCTTCATAAAATTGCGGGCAATGAGCTCATCAAAAATGTGGCTCGTTTGCATACCGGAGCACAAGGTGAATGCGGATTTTTGAAATGTTGCAAGAAATCTCGGCCGAATTTACACGATATATAAATTAGCATTGCTGGGTTAGACCTGTTAAATGCGTGCCCATTGTTATGCTGTTCTTGCCTCTGCCGTGATGACTCTCATGTAGACACAAACAAGAATTGAAAAGCTAAAGTCAACGTTGCAACGTTTTTGGCATTTTGAAATGCTGCTGTAATTTATATTTCTGTCGTTGACTTTACACCCAGCAGCAGACCAACGACCCCGTCACCGCACTCAGCCCCTGCCCACCTCATTCTGTGTGGGCGGGGTGTCATCTATTTTCCGGTGCCTACGTTTAATTTTCGCTAACCTAACCGCTAGGCGGGCAAACAAAAGTTAATTTATATATTTGCTCGGCTTTGTTTGTCTATACCTCCTCTGTTAGCACTTGCAACAAAGCTGCCAGCAAAGCCGTTGACTCAGCCAGTGTTGTAAATTGTCTCAAATTGTATGAAATAATTTACACATTACCAGACCCATGACTCAAGGCGGTCGTTGGCCATCGCTGTCGCCGCCGGCTGCTAACGGCCTGTTTTGCTCTTGACTGTCCTCAGAACCAAGGGGCGTATGCGTGTTATTTATGGTGCGTGAAGTGCGTCGTTTGTTTTGGCCACTTCACAGCCCAGAGTGCTTCAATCCTTAATTGTTTCTTATGCATCCTCAAGGGTTTGTTAATATTTTGCTGACATTGGACTGCTTGCGGCTCTAGACGAAGCAGGCATAAACTATTTTAACATTTTATCTTTTTTCTTTTTGATCAGCTAGCCTCTGAGTATTCCTATTTTTCGTTGCCTTTCGTATAAACTTAATTTTCTTTTTTTACGTACACGATTTTTTGTTTACTGAAAGCTCTTTCTACTTTCATTATTTATACGGTCCCCTCATCAACTTGTTGTTTATTTTTATTTTGTTACCTGTTTTAAATCACATTGCTTATTTGCGGATAACTTTTTGCTTGACTAATTAATTTTGTTAGGTAGCCTTGACCGATGCTTGCTAAAAAAAATTGAAATATCTCCTCCAGTTGATCTGACCATTGTTTTTGCTTTATAAAGCTTTATTTATAATGTTCGTCTCTGTTTTGACCTTTGCAGTGGAGGTAGAGCGCCATCAGGTATCCTCAACGTCGACGGCACCGCCCAGCATTGGCATGGCGGCGCTTGGCAATGGGAACGGCCACGGAAACGAGACATCTGCCGGTTGGCGGGCGCGCGCAGCTGTACTAACGCATTTGTGGTCACTGGCGCCCCTGTTTATATTCGTGCTGCTGCCACTGAGCTATTAGAAAGGATGTGCAGTCAAAGCTGCTATCAAACTGTATGAGAGAAGACCACCGACATAGAAAAAGGTACAGTAAACCAAAGCCAAGGACACCCAATGCAGCACTAGAAATAACAACAAAAGCTATAGCACACACAAGCTAATTGGCTTTAACACCCATATTGTAAACCAATTTAAATTGTTTTCTGTGTAATTAAGCTCAGTGTATAAAGGAGGCACAAAACAATTTGGAGCGAGTGCACAAACAATAACACTATTGTCTCGCTCCGGCAGCATATTTAAGGATTTTATTCGTAAATAATTGCCGGGCTGTAATACAAAAAAAAAAAAAATTTGTAATTAAGTTGCATTCAAATGTGAGCTGTTTTATTCCCAGCAACAGACAATTTTTTAGCGTAGCAAAATTTTTGTATAGCTTACAATTGAATGTTTAAACGCTCTGTGTCCTGAGTATATCCTGAGAGAGACCAACAAACAAATGGACAAGGGCTTATTTTAGTATTTGAAGGTCATCCAGATGCGTTTAAAGTGGCATTGCGCCTTACGTTTTGGGACTTGCCAAATATTTGTGCAAATACTCCGACAGAATTAAAATATAAAACCAAAAGAGGAAAAATAATAATAAGATGGAAAAACAAAGTTTTTGGTAAACTCAAGCAGTTGCCAGTCTGCATGGGCCTATGTACCTAAAATGCAAACAAAAGTAAAAAAAAATGCTATTTTTTATGGTGTTGTAACGCTTTGGCTAATCAGCGAGATGAGAAATCTAAGGCTAAGTTTAAGGCAAAATTAAATTTAGGTGGTAGAAACAAAACATTAATTAATTAACATCCCCTCTTTTCTCCCAAAAATTAAATGTTTAAATGTAACATAATTAGACAGTTAAACCAAGAAGCTTACAAATACAATCAGTGTTGAAAACATTTTGAGAAAAACAAAACGAAAACCTAAACAAAAACAAAACAAACCAAAGGAACAAAAAAAATTAAATAAAAAATAGACCAGATATTGCGTCGAAATGGTCGCAATCTGTGGCACGTGGCAAGTCTAAAAAAGGGTCAACTTCAATGGGTGAACTCCTGATGACGCGAAATTCGCTTGTCCTGCTGTCAGGGCACTCAGTTTGCTACACTTACACTGCTTATTTATTTGTATTCATTTAGCCCTTAATTGCGCTCTGTAAATGGTAATTGCCGAAATGGATCGTCTTATTTGTAGTAGTTAGGAAAATAATTTCATTTGCAATTTACAGTTTATTTGGGTGAGCTAAGATATTTCTAAATGTATGAGTGTGTATAAGTATATTTAATAGGATATTTTTCAAAAGCGCTTTAAATGTCTATTGCTAAATGAAAAACTCTTAACGCGTAGCATACATTGTAACAAAATATGTATGTGTAGTATCTAAGTCGGACAAACCAACAACTAATCGCACTGCGCATCGTATATATGTGTAAAGCAAGTAGCAACCTAGTTTATATACATTATAACAATATACACCTAACTAAAAATATGTGTCTACATGAGTGTGTATTTACATAGCTGTTAACATATTTTTAACTCCAAGTAACAAGAAGAACATGTAAAACTGAAATGTAAATTAAATATTACGCCTGCAAACATTTTCCTCCAGTTTGAAAAATTTGCTAAAGAAAATAAATTAAATATGGCCGCAAAGAGATTTCCGGTATAAATAGTTACAACATTTTTTAACGGTTGTTCAAGGCATTAGTTAAATAAATATGCAGCAAATACCCCTAGTTACAGATTCAATGGTAAACAATAGAATAAACGCATTAACGTAATGTATACGTAATGCTTTAAAGAGATCTACATACATTTTTTATAAAAAGAAACAAAACATGTAATTACAAAATGGTATAAAAAAGTACATATTATATATTAAAGATATGGCTAAAATGTCTTATGCAGGTATTGACGTCTTCCTATGCTACGCTGTCTATTATTAACTGAACAAGTAAAACAATTGAGAAAATTTATAAAATATACACTAATGAACTAGATCATAGGTATATTCTAATGTATGCATACAAACATATATTGTGTGTTAAATAAACAACATTAACAATATGCATTATAAGAATGTGTTAACTTGGTGTTGCATCCAAAAAAAAAAACACACACTTGGATTATACAAAAAAATATAAGCTTTAACTATAAATGATTTATTTTAAGTGAGAATCTATGGACTATTACTTTTCAATTTGTTAAACAATTTATGACTTTCGTTTTGTTTACATATCTGTGCAGCATTCATATACCATAATATTGAACACATATGTATCATTATCAAAATAATAACAAATTTATCGTATATGACATACTATCTTTACAATTACATGCAAATATTTCCCACCAATCTATGCAAAACTCTGACATTTCCCATTCATATCATACAAGTCAAACGTATCATAAATCGGAATTCTTTCAATGTCTCAATGTACATACATACAATACCATACGTATATACTATGTATAAATCTGTGTGTTGTGTCTTCAATTCTATCGTCTGATATCTGTGTAAAATTTCTTCAGAAATAAGTCCACTGAAATAAATAAGGCACTGATCAAAACGGATATTGTCGCATGCATAAGTATTTTTTTATGTATGTCAACAGATAAATATCTATATTTGTGAAGTATATACATAAGTATGTGTACGGGATGGATAATCCAAAAACTAAAAAAAAAAACAAAGTTCAATGAACATTCAAAATTTTAATTGTCACAGCAATTCGAAAAACATATCATTAATGTTGTACCATTTTCTGTGTTACAATGGCTATATAAAAGGAAAATAATATAGATGTATATATACTTCTGCCCAACGAAGCTTTCAGAACTTGACAAACGCCTTTTAAATCATTTTAAACAATTAATCAAGTTGAATAATATATTAAGTCAGTGCTCAGTTTACTTTCTCATGGGTATCACAATATTTAAATATTATTAAGGCACAAATTGCCAGCAGCTGACGGAAAATTAATGCTGATTTTAAAGTCAAAAAACACAAACCACAAAACAAAATGGAAGACAATTGAAATAATTAATAGTTAAACATCATCGCTGGTAGCGCCGGCAAATGCAATTAGCATAATTTAATAAACATTTAATTGTGTTCTGATGCTTTATTGGAAAGAAACAATAATGGCGGATACTGACCGTAAATGGAATGCATTAAGTATACAGTGATATTGAAATATTAAAAAAAATACATACAAAAATAAAAAATATCATTGTATATCCTGATTTATTAGTTTATACATCAACCATACATACAGCATACATAAATAAAGTATGCATATATCCTTTATGTGTTTTGTCAAGAGTATAACATCGGGGTAACCACAGCATTAACAATTTGATGTGCATTTGGGCTATAAGTATTTTTGTAATCATAACAACTGGTACCTACATCATTTCACTTACATATATACACAATTCTTCCAATTACACATATCATTGCGTATTAAATCAACATTTACACAACATATATTAAAAAATATATACATATATATATACTAAAACTATACAAATATAAAAAAATAAGCAAAAACATTAAGCGCAGAGTTCGTTTTACACTTCTTAATTTAAATAATTTATTGATTATTAAAAAACATAAATGCATGCTTATACACATGTGAAGATCGTCATTAATTCAACGTTCATTTATTGTTTCATTGAGTTATCTTTTGTTAATAAAATACAATACTATAAGTCTTAAGATATAGGTTAATAGCATTATTAACAGCTACTTAATGGCAGCGGTTAAAAAATACAATGATGAAGTTATTGTACCACAAAGTAAACATAAACAATTACGTAAATAAATATTTATTTATAGACAAAGGCATACCAAACAGCGCATCAAAGATACACTTGTAAAAACGGCAATCTATGCAAATACTTATACATAGAAAAATAATTAACTGTGGAAAATGTATTTATGTACTTATTATTAAACATTAAGTGCGTAGTTTATACGAATAAGTATGTACAATTCGGTGTCGAGCTGTTGTGTTAACTAATGCAAAATCAGAAACATACAGAAAACAAACAAAATAATACTCAGCTCTTAAAATGACGCCTACTGCTTGGCTAGTCAAATTACTACACATAAATTGATATATAACTTATAATATATAAATACGATTATTTGTGGTAAAAAACTAAACATTATAAAATAAATGTTGAAAACTGAAAAACCAAAAATTTTTATTAAATGTTTTCTTAACCGCCACAACAATCTATGTGGAATTTCTGATAAGTATGATAACAGTGTGTCAACCACAAAAGCACAATACACAGCCAGTAACAAAAGGTCGGGAAATGCATACATACATAAATTGGTTGAGGGTCGGGACAACACAAATGCGTTAAACAAACTTGTGTAGCTTTGAGTATGACGAATATCCTTTTAATCCCTTTAAATGTGCATGGAAATTGAAGGAGCTGCTCAACAATGAAATGCGAAAACAAAAGCAAACAACGTGGGGACGCATAAGGTCAAAAGTCTGATAAAATTACAAAGGGGGTACCAGCAGCAGAGTGCGAGCAAATGTTGTGCAATAATCAACGAAAGGATAAACTACGAAATAAATGGCGAATCAAGGGTATCTTGGCCATAAAACGCATCCGGCCAGGGCCACAAACAAAGCTACAGCCTTTTTCTTTTTGCACAAAAGTTGTATCTCTTTCTCTTCCTCTTGCTCTCCCTCTCTCTCTTTCGTATGCCCACGGCGATACAAAGGTGCAACGAGCCCGGTTGCCTCATTACGGAATCAAAGCCGTGGGCTGAACAAATACACAAACAGCAACTCATATGTAGGTGTGTGCGTGTGTGTGTGTGGGTGTGTGGTCTGTATGTGCCGTATTGCCTGGGCACAGATGTGCTCTATCGATTGAAAATTTCTGTGACAGACAACTGTGGCAAGCAGCCGGCAGGTTTGGATGGGAATGGTCAATTAACGCCTCGGCATCAACAGATTTCCTGAGGAAGCCATCAAAAAGGCTGTTTGGTGTCTTGATTAAGGTATAAATATTAAATTAGCCAAGGCTTTCGTAGTCAGGCTCACAGCTTTAGCTGCTGCTGCTAATGAGCCATCTCAGTAAGTACGAGAGGCAAACAGGATGCGGTTTGAGTTGGTCTACACTATCCAGCTAACAGGCTCCAACTCTCAAACTTGTTTAATTATACATGGCAGCGCCTAAAAGTCAACTAATTGATATGCAGCAACCAGCCAAAGAGGCACAGCGACAAAGCGACAGAGGGTGAGAGGCAAAGTTAATGAGCCAAAACGGGCAGCATGTGTGCCAAGTTTCGACAGGCAGTCAAGCGGTTGCTGTGCATGCAAAGTCTCAAGTGCCAGGAGGGCTAATCGAGAGCCAAGCGAGTAACTCAATTTTCATGGAGTGGCTGTTGCACATGACAAACCAATAAACACTTTTTGCAACAAATTCAAAACTGTGCCCGCAGCAGCCGCAGCAGCCGCACCAGCAGCAGGAGGTGAAAGCACAATGAAACTTTTTGACAGCGACAAAATTGCGTACAACTGCCAACTGCATTTGGGGCCTGGCATTGGCTGCGACCCGGCCCTGTTGCCAGATGCATATAGTGGTGGGGAGAGGTTGACGGTGGGATTTGGGTTGCACCGCCGGAAGCGCTTGCCGAATTAACAACAGTGAGTGGCTGCAACTTTGCTGCAGCTAAAAGGTAAAGAAACTCACTGACGCACAGGCAAAACAATAACAGCTACAAAATGTCTCAAGCACATTTCAATTTGCTCAGCGCATACTCACAACCGCACACACACACACATACACACACATACGTAGATTTACAAAGTTTTTACTCGAATGCGGACAAATGCCAAAATATTTAGTTTTACAACAAAACTTTCGCACTGCTCGCACCATTGGAAAATTGAAAAGAAATATTGGTTAGCAGCGGGTGGAAGAAGTAGAGCAAAGAGAAACACAAAAACAAATACAGAAACAGCGCAAATGGAAAATAAAATTTCTGTATTTGGTTTGGTGCAAATGCAACGCGTTGTTTTCAGTTTTGGGCTTTGGTCGGCTCACCGCAGCTGTCAGTTCGTGTGATTGAGGGGCGCTCGACGACCGACCCGCTTTTGCATGCCATTTTTTTACACCAGTTTGCAGTATCCAGCTTATATTTAAACTATACAGTTGTGCTGCGGAAATAGCATTTGGAGTGATTGAGCCAATATAGCGAACAGCGTTCGTGAGCAGCCTAAAAGTATGCTACAGATAAAACGTGGACAGATGGGCAATGAGTCGTATTCGCGTTGTAAATTTACTTTAGCCAAACAAGTCAAATTTTAACTCATAATCCCCACCTGTCCAAAATTATGCAATTGAATAAAACATTTTTTGTTTTGGAAGCATACGTCTTAAGCAAAAAAATTTTGACTAAAAATTTGACCACTTCAAAATTACCTTAAATGTTGCTTTTTGTGCTATTTATGACAAATGCAATCAAATTAAAATAAAAATTCGCAATTCTAAAATTTGAAAAAAAAAATTTTTTGAAAATTAATAACAAAAAAATCAACAACTTTTTTTTCAAAAATGCATATATTTTGAATGTAGAATCAATCTCTACAACAAATCATGACAAAGGTGCCATAAAACGTAAAAATCGGTTGACATTTGACAAAGTTATGTGAGTTTGAAATATGGGAGCAGTGGATCCGAGAGCCTTACATGCCAAAATTTTTTTGTAGATTTTGGCATGATTTTTGATCAAAAATTTGACCACCTCAAAATCACCTTAAATGTTGATTTTTATGCTATTTATGACAAATGCAATCGAATTAAAACAGAAAATCGCAATTTTAAATTTTGAAAAAAAAATTTGTTTGAAAATGAATAAGGGGAGTACACGCTTTTTGTCAAAAAATCCAAAAAATTTTTTTTCAAAAATGCATATATTTTGAATGTATAATCAATCTACAAAACAAATCATGACAAAAGAGCCATAAAACGTAAAAATCGGTTGACATTTGACAAAGTTATGGGAGTTTGAAATATGGGAGCTGTGGATCCGAGAGCCTTACATGTAAAAATTTTGCAGATTTTGGCATGATTTTTTACTAAAAATTTGACGACCTCAAAATTATCTTAAATGTACTTTTTATGCTATTTATGACAAATACAATTGAATTAAAACAAAAATTCCCAATTCTAAATTTTGAAAAAAGTTTTTTTCGAAAATGAGTAACGGGGGGAGTACACTCTTTTTTATAATAAATCAAAAAAGCTTATCTTTAGAAGAAGTCGTTAAATTAAAATTAATTTGATTTACATTACATTACTTAAAGGTCACGTTATTGCGATTTACCAATCAGCCATTAAAGATCAGATAAATTAATTTAATCTCATCTTAACTTTACATGCCATTTGAAGAAAACAGTTTTATAATTGTTTGCCTTTTGATTAAATAATAATTAATCATCTTGTTTTGGCGTTTCTGCATTTTCAGGTCTTAGTTAGTAAAAGCGTCCAAGTTTCGCTGAAGGATCATCAAGTGCTAATAGTTCAATGTTGTACTCATAAATAATTTGGCTGTACACAGCAGGCAGCTCATTAGCACGCACACTCACGCACACATGCCAACTCAAATAGCGGCACACTTGAGCAGAACGCGATACACTCACATTCTGTTATTAAGTAGGCAACACAACATCGAGTGGGCTGCGGCACGCACAGGGCCGTCAGCGGTAGCGGCATCGACTCGGTTGGCTGCCTGTCGCATATCACCTTAATTACAGGCAACAGTCTGAGTGCAGTCACACGGCAAATAGAAGGCAGGCAAACGGCTTTTATGCTTGGGCTGTTATTGCCACGCCCTTGCTGACGCTGACGCTGGCGCTGGCGTTGATGCTGCCCTGATGGTTCCAGGTACGTGCCAAATTGTCGTTGCCGTTACGCTTTAGCGATTTAGTACTGTACTAGCACGGCAAGCAAACGGATTCAGCTTGCAGTTGACTGCTGATAAGCGTGTGATTTCTGCACACACACTCGTTGCAGTTAAGCTACACACACACACACACACACACACACACACACTCGCAAACATTAAAACAGCTGCCGTCATGGCCATGAATGCATGCGCCGTTGAGCTGCGTTTATGCCAGTTTTATGTTACATCTAAGTGAAATTTAAGGACTCCACTCAACAACGTTCTAAATCCACTGCATAGTTCATGTACGATGGGTGGCTACCAGAAGGGCATTTGGGTGCGGCTTTTCACATGATGAGTTCGCCTACTGCGGAAGCAGGAAGCCATCAAGGCAAACAACACACACAATAACACACTGGCGCTGGCACACAAACATAGACACAAACACAGATGCAGGCAGTGTCCAAATCAGCAACCAGAACCGAAGCGACTGTGCCCAGGTGCTACAGGACGTTGCCATTTATGCCGACCACAGTTGGCAATGAGCTTGGGATCCGGCCATTCTAGAGCAGCTTCGTTTCGATTCTAATAACTCCAATTACAAATGGCGGCCGGTTAAAACCGTTGTGCATATGTGAGCGTCAAATTCTGTGCGTGTGTGTGTGTGTGTGTGTGTGTCTGTGTTTGGGTTGGTGGTTGGCTCAACTTGTTGCAGGACTTTATGACATGCCTGCCGTTTTATCCATGCTATTATTTCAAGGATTAACTCTGAAAGGACAACGCCGACTGCACAACCAGACAACGCCAGCGACAGCGCCAACGCCAACGCCAACGCCAACGCTATGGCCCTTGGCCAGGATTTGCTTTGGAAAACAAATCACATATAAAACGAGCCAGCCGAGCAAACGGATTCGGGTGTGGGGTGAAAAGTGAGAGCATGAATTTCCAGCACAAAAGGATGTCCAATTAGGAGGCAATGAAAGTTAGCTAGAAATCGGTTTTCAGCTCACCGGCCAATTGAGCGTAGATGGAAATGCTTCAGGTAACAATTTTTATTTCATTGTGTTGAAATTTACAAACTAAGTACTTGGCATGGGTGCGGGTGTGAGAAGAAGGTAGTGTTATGGGTGTGTGTGATCGTATAGGAATCGTAACCATGGAGTGGGCGCTGTCAGAGTTTTACTTGACGCGGAAACGGCGCAAAGCGGGCGGCAGATAATCCTGTCCAGACACCACATTGGCCGGCAAGTACTCAGAGCTGGGGGAGCGAGCTGCGCTGACGGGCGCGGCAGGCGCCTGCGAGGCAAAGTTTAGAACTGGAGCACGGCCCTCGTTGGAGATGCGGGAGACGCCAGGCAGTTGATTGTATTGGTTCTGAATGGCCAGCTGGGCATTGGCCGCATCCTGTGGTGTGCGATATTTGACAAAGTGCACCTCGGGCTTGTTGGTGGAGCTCGACTTGAGTGCGTTGAGCTGTTTAGCCAGATCGGCGACATCTGCCTGCTTGTTCAGCACATAGATGGCCGTCTCCTGCTGGGCGGATTGCTTTGCCAGCTGCAGGGCGGCGCGCTCGAAGCCGCGGTTCTCGGGCGTGCGGATGAACACAATGCGCAGATTCTTCTTCAATGAGTCGGCGATTTGCTGATTATTGATGCCCTCGTCGAATTGGTCCTCGGGCGCGGCATAAGTGTAGAACTCCTTTTGGAACTCCTCGATCAGTGGCGCCGGCTGCGGAATGATTGCATTTTGGATCGGTGCAGCCACTGGCGCCTCAATGGGCAGCGAGAGCTCGGCCTCGCCATGTTGATGCTGCGCGGTAACCGCCAATCCACCGTTCGCCACAAGCGAAAGACCCTCATCCGTATGGGCCACCGGCTGATAGTTGTAGCCCAACTGGTCGGCATGGCAAGCGGCTGCCCAAAGGCAAATCAGCTATAGAGATGGACGGGATTAATATTGGAGCTGCGTGCGGAAGCACTTAAAAACTTACAATAAAAGCACGCATTGTTTGTTGTTGTTGTTGTAGTTGCTGTACGAGCTACCGCACCTCTGAAGCCAAGAAATGAAACTAATGCTCGGAATTAAAGAGCCAGCGGCTTTTATAGGCGCAGTCGACTGCAGTTGGATATACCGCCTAATCCCCACCCGCCAAGCTTCCAGTCACAGCGATTGGTAGCTGGCGCCAACGACCTTGGCAGCGCATGCGATATTAATTTGTTATTTATGCTATGGCAAAGTCATTAAAAAGCCGCACGCATTTAAATACAACTAAGTCAAGACATCTACTAGGCCTAGTCAGCATCTTCACTCATTTATCTTTGCTTCAACGTCGTCGCATTTTGATTTAAATGCACTTTACGACACATATAAATATGCATGGCTCGCTTTGTCTCATTCTGCACCAGTCCGCAATCAAAATGTCTTGGATGCTACAAGCCCGAAAAACAAAACCAAAGCCAAAAATATGTGGCACACCAAAGTCCCCCAGCTTATTGTGAAAAATAAACAGCTACCGCTTTTAGCTGATTATATGTCTGTCACCGTCGAACACTGGATCGACGCTGAGCTGTTAATTATTATTTTCATAATTTCCCAAAAGTTTTGCTTTGTATTATTATACCCTGAACCCATTGAAAATGGGTAAAACAGGGTATTATGGTTTTGTTGAAATGTATGTAACAGGCAGAAGGAGGCATCTCCGACCCCATA